>ML430661.1:125811-156576 GCA_005239525.1 Nicotiana knightiana | reverse complement strand
ATTTTAAAAAAAAAAAAAAAAAAAAAAAAAAAATTGACCACTAGAAAATTTCAAAAATTCTAAAAATTGTATGGACTATAATGATGAAATCAACAAATGATGTTTATCCCAAATTAAAAAATCTCAGCATATAAACTTATTGAAGCAATCCCTGAATCTGAGGAAAATGAAGAAAGTATTAAGAAAATACTCATATAGCTTTTTTAAAAAAAAGAGTTAGAGATATAGGGAATTTGGATTTCAATTACGAGATTCCTCGTCAAATATCAAGCTTTTTGTACGCCCTAAGCAAACAGAATTTGTTTACATGATTATCGACTATGTCACGAAAAAATATTTAACGATTTAAAAAATTACTTTTTTCTAAACAAAAATTGAAGGGCCGGCCCGCCCTATCCCACGATCTTCTTAGGGCTGGGTTGGGATGGCCATTTTAAGGCTCATTCATATGACTGGCTGGACCGGTCTAGCCCACGAGATTTGGGTTGGGATGTGTTAGACTGGCTCGTTTTGACAGCTCTACGTGCTCGTTTGGACATAAAATTTGATGGAAGATTTTTAAAAAAAAATTTATTATTTTTCGAAATCAGTATTTGTTCATAAAATTCTCAATTTTCACTTGAATATGCATTTTAGAAATTTTCGAAAATTTAAAAAACTGCAAAAAGTCAAATCACTCACAAAATTTCAAAAACAATTCAAATTGAAATTTATGTCCAAACACAATTTTAAATTTTAAATACTATGTTTACTTAGAAATTTCTTTTTACCATTTTTCAAATTTTACAATTTTTATGTCCAAACGCCTACTACGTATATACCTCAAGAAAAATAAAAGAAATTAAATAATAGGATAGGGAGAGAAATAGATGAGGATGGTGTTGTTGAGAAGTGGGGAGCATAATAGTAGGAAGCCTCAAACTCTTCAATGTAAACGCCATCTGATTAATAGGGGATGTGGGACCCAAAATGGATTCCCTCTCCTCATCATCCAGCTCATTTCACTCTGTGTCTCTGCCTTGCTGGCACTCTTCCCACCATACTCCATCTTTCATTCAAACCCCCATACTTTCGACCAATTTATCTGCTTTGCTAAAAAAAAAAATTACAATTTTTATCTACTTCTTTTGTTCCAATGCATGTAAATATGTTTGATTGGGTATGGAGTTTAAAAAAAATAAAATTTTTTAAAATTTATTGTTCTAAATAAGTTAAAAAGGGGCCAAAGTATTTATTGATTATAAAAGCTTCTCATTAAAGATAAAATTATAAGTTTAAGCTAAATTATTTTTAAATTTAAAAAAAGATAATTCTTTTTGAAACGGATCAAAAAGAAAATAAGTTCATATAAACTGGAACGGGGGAAGTACTTTGTATTTTAAAAATAATCTCTTACCACTAAATCATATTTTTCGTGCTGCCCTCTTAACAACATTAATTGGAATAATTTATTTATTTTATTTTATACGTTAGATTTGGCAATGCTTTTTGCAAACAATTAAAATTATTCAATTTTGCCTTCAGTTGTACCTTATCGTTAGAAAATGATCCCGTGTTACCTCTGTCTTTAATGTAGTTCCAAATTCGTTAAGAAAAAAATTAAATTTACCTTTTAACTTTTCAGTATAATTTAAAATTACTCTTAAATTAGAGTTACATTTGGTCTCGAACGAGACTGTTCCAAACGAGACGGTAATATCATACTAAAAATTTAACGAAGATAAAAATTGCTCAAATATTTGTTACTAAAAAACTCACGAATTTCTATAATGAATGAAGTCGTTTGATGCCAAGAGTTGGTGCAGACGTAAAAGAGAATAGTGGGCTGAATTAAACAAGTTCCGAGTCTCTTGCATCTTGCTAATGCAAGTTGCTACCAATGTCTGCCCCAAATTATTCTTTTCCATATATAGATAGTCCTTCTCTTTAGCCCTATCTATCTATAGTGAGCGGACGTCGTTAATGCCTCATCTCTTCTTTTTCCCATTCAAATATTTATTCTATTTATATTTATTAAATATCAAACCCTTATATATATCCTATCTTCTTCGAAGCCAAGGCATATTATTATATGATATGATGAGTTTTTGCAACAAAAATGTTCACCCTTTCTCAACTTTAGTAAACTCCAAACACAATGGAACAGTGCTAGACTTTGCCCTCCCTCACCGAAATATTTTCACCGCCGCTTCAATTGACACTCAAAATCCAACCAATTACCTCGCACCCACCGCCATGACACCGCCTGCCGCTGCCGAGAAAAAAGATCCCGGCGGAATTGGGTTCTTAGATGATGTTGGTGGAAATGTTGATGGACTAATGTCTTGTACTGAGAGTTTAGGTTTCGAGAGCTCCGATGAGAGGACAGTCGATGATCAAATTGAGGATCATGCAGATCAAGATGATTTCAATGCTAAGAAATCATATATGGCTAGTTATTGTAGTTCAAGGTGCTGGCAAAGAAGTAATTCGGAGAAGAAAGAAAAGAAGTTTCCGCCGCCACTATCGTCCTTAAACCAAGATGGAAAGCCAAATTTCTTCATGCGTGCGGTGAGAAAAGATGGAAGGTTAGAGTTGACAGAGGTGAAAATTGGTCGGCCCGAAACTCTCCTTGCTTCCCGTCGAGATGGACGGCTGAGATTACGTCTCATTCGTGACGAAGAAGAAGAAGAAACAGAAGAGGAAAACGAAGAATTCCCCCTGGACGACGAAGAAGAGGTGATTGAAACAATTCAAGAAAATGAAGAAGAAATACTTGAAGAAGAAGAAGAAGAAGACAAGATTGCAGAGTGGAAGTTTCCGGTGACAAGCGGTGGCAGTGGAGATGGTGTTCGGAGATGTTACTGTGGCCATCACCATCATCGTCATAACAATCACCGCCATGATTTACACGTGTGGAGGCAACACTGTGTCACAACTAGCTAGTTAATTAGGTGAATTAATTTTATTAAATGGAGTGGGGACAAAGATACATGGCCATGCATGTGAATATGTTTTCTTCTTTCAAGTCTGCCATTTCAGGGGAAACAATAAAGGAAAAATGACGAATGATATATGAAATTGCCTAGTGGAATTCTCGTATATTTTTTTTACAAATGAAATTAAAGGCCTCGAATTGCTAGAAATAGGGAAAAGCTTTGGGATTCTGTCTGTATCAGAACTCAGACTGATGTATCAGGGGAGGGGAGAGAGAAGAGAATAATCAGTCTTACATTTCTGGAAAACAAAAACTATTTTTAGTTATCTTTACTAAATATAGAACTTTCAGTTGAACCCAAAGTTGCAGGTGATCTTTCGCCCTTTCCCTCGTTGCAGAGTTTTTTCTTTGTTTAAAAGGTGGATATTTATATAACTACTAATCAAAAATACATTACACAGTATTGTTATTGTTGGGCTACTACTGTAGATCCCCAGCAATGCAATGTTATGAGATATAAAGTCAATATTACATGCCACAAAATTTTTCACAACTTAAGTTCTTAAGATGTCTATCTAAAATACAATCATTTGCAAACATCAGATGAATTGATAGTAAGCTAGATCTATCCAAAAAAGTTTTCTTTGTTGCTTCTTTTGTCATTGCATCTGCCACCCTATTCTGCTCCCTGTACATGTGTTTCACCACGACCTTTCACATTCTTTTGTATTAACAACCTGCATTCACAAATCATAAGATCATATGTTAGGTTGCCTGTAATTAGCATTTGTATGATTTCTGCCGAGTCGGTGTTGATGTCTAAAGGAACCCAATCATTTTGTTCAGCAAGTTGCAGTCATTTTAGGAGAGCCTTCAATTCAGCCAAAATATTGGTTGTATATGGTATATTCTCCATATACCCCATAATCCAATCCCCGTTATGATTCCTGGATACACCACATATTCCTCATATGCCTATCTGTATTCAACTTAAAGAAACCTCTTCTGGGAGGCTCCCATTTTACAGAGATTTGGAATTTTTTTTTGATTGTTGTATTTTTTACCAACATAAAGTATTCAGTTGCTTTAGAGATGGTGTTGGCGATGCTGATTCTATCTTTTTTAATGTTGAACAAGTTATGATTTCTGCATAGCCAGATATGCCAGAAACAAAAAGGAGGATGTTTTCCCAAGGGATGTGACCATTAAAAGGTTTGTTCCTAAGCTTATTCCAAGTTGAGGGCCATTGTTGAGGTGAAAAGATTGGGTTATGTTGCCTACTCTCAATTGAGGCCCTGGATAGCAAGTCTTGCCAGAACTGGGCTGTATTAATGCATTCAAAAAAGATATGGTCACTTGTTTCTTTAAAATTATGGCAAAAATAACATTGTGGGTTACAGTTAACCCAAATTCTTTGTTTTTGGTTTTGCTAAGGAAAGAGTAGGCAGATGAAGTTGTTGATTTTGTTGGGTGTGTGTAATTTCCGGATCCAATTAAAGTTTCCTTCCTCCTCTATTTCAACTTTGTTTTTTGTTTTGCTAAGGAAAGAGTAGGCAGAGCTGTTGGTGAAGGACCCACTAGTAGTCAGTCCCCAGATAAGTTTATCATCCTTGGAAGGGTTTGGGGGGGATGAAGACAGAATTGATCATGTTAGAAATACTTGGGGACAGATCTATAGAGATGGTGGAGAGGTCCCAAATCCCTTATTTGTAGACAGTGTCTACTTTGGCAATTTCATCATTCTGAGTAAGAGGGCCTTCTATCATGTCCCTAATTGCTGGCTGGTTTGGGATCCAGGCATCACTCAGGAAGCTAACCATGTTTCCCTTGTAGACTACACATCTGCTTGCCTTCCTGCAAGTATCCCATCCCTTGAGGATGCATTGTCAGGTGGAAGATTTAGGATATCTAAAGGTTCTAGGAGTATGGTTCCAATTATAATGTTTGGAGATGAGAACTCTGGCCCATAAACTTGATGTGTTGTGATAAGTCATCCATGCCAGATTTGCGAGGGCTTCTTTATTTTTCAATTCAGCTTTTTGGAGCCCTAGTCCTCATTGGTCTTCTTTTTTGTGACCCTATCTGTCACGACCGAAATTTTTCCTCCGTTGGGTATCGTGATGGCACCTAGTCTTAAGGACTAGGTAAGCCTACTTTCATTGAATATCAATAATAATAAATAAAATCTAATATTTTTCTAAAATAAATAATTCTTTATACATTGCATATTCCCCAAAACCTGGTAGTACAAGTCATAAGCTCTATAAAGAGTTTTACTACAACTTCTAAATATAATTGTTAGGGGGTAAGTGAAAATAGTGTAAATACAAAAATAGGAAGGTGACTCTGAAGCCTGCGAACGCAGCAGCAGGTTACCTTGAGTCTCCTCAGCAAGAGTCCGCACAACTACTAACAATCAATACCTGGATCTGCACAAAAAAATGTGCAGAAGTGTACAATGAGCACGCCACAACGGTGCCCAGTAAGTATCAAGACTAACCTCAGTGAAGTAGTGACGAGGACTAGTCAAGACACCCACTGGTCTAATAAATCAACAGGCATAAATATAGGAATGACAGGGCATGACACCTATCTAATGACTACACAACATAGTTAAAAACATAACAACTGCAATTCGGAAGGAAATACAACAATTAACAACGGAACATAATAAAAATACATATAAAGATGGAAGGGAACACAACCCAAGTCCGGAAATCACAACACAATAAGGACAAGTAGTAACTCAACACTGCATTAGTCTCCACACAAGGCCTTGGCCACAAATACCATTAAAATGGTCAAATCTTCGAGTGTAAACTTTCACCCGCAATTTTCTATATTGAAAACCTTAAGGTAAGATCCTTTTTAAATGGGAAGTTCTTTTGATATATAATTTTCCCAACAGATGTCTCTCAGACATAATTTTCTTCAAGATCAAAGTTTTTCAAATATGTTTTTCCAAAGAAAGTGTCCTAAAAACATAATTTTTCTGCAACATAAATATTTTTCAAATATTCTCTTCCAAAGGGATATCTTTCAACATAGTTTTGTTTAACATAAATATTTTTCAAATATCCTTTTTCCAAAGGAATGTCCTTCAACATAGTTTTATTCAGGATAATTATTTTTTCAAATTGGACTTTCCATATAATTGTCTTTCAAACATAATTCCTTTGATAAAATCTATCGGGATCCCGTCCCGTAGTCCCGAATTCATTACACAATACAGAGGATCTCTCGGAATATGTCCGTCGTCCCAATTTAAATATGCAGTACAGGGAAAAAGCTCTCGAAATACGTCTGTCTGTAGTCCCAATTTAAATATGCAGTGCAACAACCAAATACAACAACTATAGCACAACAGAAGACTCGTACATCACCACATCAAATACAAAGAAACCAGGACAATGACACAAGATACGGCGAATAAATCAATACAAGAACTTCAATTCACAAAGAAACAGTAGAACATCATTCACAAGAAATAATCACGGCACATAATACTAAGTGCAAAAGGGAACAGCTTGACCAGGGAAAACAAGACAAGCAACAAATCCACAAATTCAAGTCAACAATAAGAAGATACAAAAGTCAAATAATTCCAAGTAAGGACAAGTCGACTAAGGTATAGAGTATCTAAACTTCTTTTAAGGTTGAGCAGTTACGAGGATATTCAATAATTTCGCTTAAGGACAAGCAAAAGGAGAATAATCATAACCTCAGTTAAGACCAAATACAATTATAGGATGAGATGAAGATAATTACAATTTGAGATAAGCAGTTAAGATAATCTAGCATGACAGTAAAAAGGAGTAAATTCTTCAGATAAGTCAATTAGGAGTCAGATAGGCAAGATGAGTAAATCCAAAAGTAGAAAATCCTATATTTAGGCAAGTAAAGATGAAATTAGAAATTTGGAAATTCGAGCATGCCAAGAACAATTCATACTCTGTGAATATAAGGACCTAAGATTTCAAAAAGGCAATTTTTTTCACAAATAAGTCCGAGCACGCACTCGTCATCTCGCATACACGGACTACAACCAACACAGAAGACTCAAATCCTAATGGGAAATTCCACCACACAAGGTTAGGCAAGATACTTACCTCAACCGCTCAAATCAAACTTGAAATCACGTTCTTGCCACGAGTATCTGACTCCAAATGGCCCAAATCTAATCAAATCAATAGCATCGGGTAAATAATACTACTAGAAACTAGTTTAACTAATAAATTCGAAGCAAAAATGTGAAATTAGGAAAATTGCCCAAAAAGTCCCTCGGGCCCACGTCTCGGAAACGAGTGAAAGTTACAATTTAAGAACACCCATTCACTCATGCACTCAATCGAACAAGAATCATCGAAAGCCGACGTCAAAATCTCATTCAAATCTCGGATTTCGATTTGGGGAACCTTCCTCCCATTTTCATGATTTTTCACCCAGATTCATTGATTATATTGAAGAAATTGCTATAGATGAATGATATACAAGTTAAATAAGGTTAGGAATCGCTACCTAAGAGTCTTCTCCTCAAAACCCACTCAAAATCGTCAAATCCTGAGCTCCAAATCGATTTAGAAGTTATGAAATCAGACCCTCGATTTTTGTTATTTCTGCCCAGTGCTGCTCGCACTTGCGCTTCCAGGACCGCACCCTCGCAGATGCGGCTCCGCTTATGCGGTCCATGAGACGCACCTAAAACCACAGACCCCTAAGCCTAAAACCGCACCTATGACTCCTCCCCTCAGTTCTGCGGAACCGCACCTGTGGTCCCACATCCACAGGTGTGTTAATGAAAGGTTTAGTAACACCAGCAATAGCCTAAGCCAAAAATTCTTCCCGTTGAGCATCAGAAACACTCCCGAGGCCCCCAGAACCTCAACCAAAACCACCAACCAGTCCTAATAACTTATCCCAACTTAGTCGAGCCTTCAAAACACATCACATAACATCAAAATCGCCAATTATGCATGGATTCAGGCCTAAGAACTTATGAAATTTCCAAAACCTGCAACTGATGTCAAAACACATCAAAACTAGTCCGAATGACCTCAAATTTTACACACAGGTCATAAATGACACTACGGACCTACAACCACTCTCAGAATTCCATTCCGAACCCGATATCAAAATTTCACCTATCGGCCGAAATCGCCGAAATTCTATCTTTCGCCAATTCAAGCCTAAATCTACTACATGCCTCGAAAACACAATCCAAACACGCTCCTAACCCCGAAATCACCCAACGGAGCTAACGGAGTCTACGAATTCCATTCCGGATCCGTCTTCACACAGTTCCAACTACAGTCCGATTTCTAAAGCTTAAACTCATATATAGGGACTATGTGACCAAAAACTCTCCGAATTTCGCAACTAATCATTCCAACAAGTCCCATAAGCAAATATAAAAGTGGGGAAAGAAGTTATTAGGGCATCGGGGCGCTAACTGTCAAAACGACTGACTGAGTCATTACATTCTCCCCCTCTTAAGAAAATCGTTCGTCCTCAAACGTGCCAAGATTCACCTCGAACTCATCCAATCACTGATTTCACGCTTCCAACACACACTCGCAGGTGATCCCACGTCACCCCAACTTACATAATCCTGATGACACCATCACAACTGTAATTTAGCCTTTCTATCACCACCGAAAAGCCTCATACCTCAATTTCTCACCTTCTACTCATTTCCAACAGACCCGATTCTAAGTCCATATCTGGTATCAGTCCCCACCAGCTACATCAAATCATGCCTACACCCACAAGGTACGACCACACAACATAACGCACCACACATAGGCCCTTAATAACTATTCTGATCACAATAGCTGCCCGGAATCAACTCAGCAGCGACAATTAGCCTCAAATCTGATAGAACTCTGTTTCAAACCTCCATCACGCTGGTATAATGCAAGAAACACGAGAACCTCAAACTTGACATCCGAACCACCCAACCACAACTAATACCACCGGGCACTCCCGCAAGCTAAAACTCAAGGAGAACAAAACGAAAATGACTGTATATGAAAAGAGTAACACAAAAGGAAACTATCAAACAAGACCGACAGGCACAATTCTTTATCAATGCTAACCTACAAGACAGTATAACAAGGAAAGAATTAAAGCACATGAACAAATCACAAGGATCCCATCCTGGTATGACTTCCACCGCGGTGCTCAGCCCGGTTCGAACACATCGAATCACGAAGGATCACGAGGGTATCGCCCTCAACTCTACATCACAAATAGGATCACCAACTAAAACTTTTCAGTAGATCACTTCCTTAAACAAAATTACAACACGTGTTGCCCCCCACACCGGTGGAGCATAAGAATCAACTCAGGAATCACATCAAGCCTATCGTACTGGACAACAGGAATTTACTATTAGTCCCATATCTCTCAATAAGGAATAGAAACATACGATAGACACGAGCTACCACTCACAGAATTCTCCCAACAGGAGCAAAAATGAAGATAGAGTGCAAAGTATGAAATTTACTCATGAATGAAGCGACAAATAAGGGAACTCATCCTGACCAGCAGAGCTATAATGAAATACAAATGGTGCCCTTCTGTAACAAATCAAAACATAACGGTACGATAACATCTGGCACAACGGCCTCCAGCCTACTATATGAAACACATCAATGGGATGGGCCTCCCCCTCTTGGGCGCCCTCTACTCACCTGAATGCCCTGCTGTAACACATTTGCCCGGAGCCTGGGAAAATCTCTCACCCTATGACTGGTATCTCCACACTCAAAACAAACTCTTTGCTGGCGTGGTTGTGGAAATTGTGCGATACGAGTACTCTGAGACCCACGAGTACCTGAAACCCCATGCGGAAGCCAGTAATGCAAACTGAAATGGCTGAACCACAAAACCTCTACAGTGTCGCACCCTGCCTCCAAAATAAGGACCAACAGATCTCTACGGTCTACGAGGCCTCCTCACCTCCCTGGAATCTCTCTCCTGATCTCGTCTGTTCTCTCGCTCCCGGTCCCACATGCCCTCTAACTGGCGAGCGATCCCTACCACCTGCTGAAATGAAACATACAACACCAACTCTCGAGCCATGCTGAACCGAATATCATGCCTGAGCCCTTCAATGAATCTACGGACTCACCCTCTAACTGTAGTGACTAAGGCAGGTGCATGCCTGGCCAAATCACTAAATCTGATGGCATACTTTAATACTGACATAGTGCCCTGGCGCAACTGCGTACAAACTCTCTCAAGAACATCTCTGAAAACTGACTCCACGTAAGTGAAGCTGATTCGCCTGAGGTACTCAACTCACATGCCCTCCATCACTGATAAGCCGCTCCCTGAAGCTAAAACGTAGTAAAAGCAACCCCACTTTCTCAACAATTGGAGGATGCTATGGCACTCCTCTAGAAAACCTTGTGCACTCTCTGAAGCCAATCCGCTGAATGTAGGAGGGTTATATCTCTTGAACCTTGCAAATTTAAGCTGATCTCCCTCAGATGTTGTTGCTCTGACCATGAGCTGAACCGGAACCACAGAGTGTGTCACTATGAAACCTGGACCCTGACCAACGTGAACTCGCTGCTCTGGAGTGTGGACGCTTGGAGTCTTAGATCCTCCTCCAGTCGGTGAAGCAACTGGTGCAACCTGAAGTAACCCCGCCTGAGTCAATGTACCAAACATGCTCAGGAACTATGTTAAAGTCTCCTGAAGCCCGATGGTAACAACAGGCGCCTCCAGTGCCTGCTCCCCAACTGGAACTGCTGGTGGCTCTTCAACGGCTGTTCTGGTAGGTTGCCTAACTATGGCACGTGCTCCTTGTCGACCTTGGCCTCTGCCCCTAGTGACATCTTTCTCGGGGGTGACATCATCAGGAACCGCGATTTGTGTCCTCACCATCTATGAGAGAATAGAGTGACAAATTTCAAACTTCAAGGTCAATGAACTCGTACGATAGGAATGAAAGAAATGGAATTGTCCTAATAGTTCGGTAGCCTCTCAAAGATAAGTACAGACGTCTCCATATCGATCTGCAAGACTCTACTAGACTCACTTATGACTCGTAACACCTATGAACCTAAAGCTCTGATATTAACTTATCACAACCCAAATTTCCCCTCCGTTGGGTATCGTGATGGCTGTCACACCTCTTTTTTCCTAACCCGTGAGGGTAATAAGGGAGTTTTTCCATTTTTAGTGACTTTATCGACTTTGGGTTTTGTTTTATTTAAAATTCAGAGTCGCCACTTCGGATAGTTTATGGTGTCCCAAGTCACCGGTTTAAATCCCGAATCGAGGAAAATTTGACTCTGTTTTACAGTCCGCGAACACAGAAGATCGGGTAAGGAATTCTGTTAACCCGGGAGAAGGTGTTACGCACTCCCCAGTTCCGTGGTTCTAGCACGGTCGCTTTTAATCCTACCTGGCTTAAATTGTTTAATTACTCATTTTTAGGACCTGTGCATATTTTTACCTATTACCGCTTTTAAGAAATTATCCTGAGACAAGTCACGCGTACGTGTACTCATTTCGTTCGGCGTGTCAAGAATCATGACACGCGAACGTGTACACAATTTATCACGCTCAAATTATTTAAGGAAAATTTAGCCAAAGTCGCGTGAACGAGTACCTTGGTTTTATTTTGGAACATCGGCGCTTAAATCATGTCACGCGTACGTGTACACAATTTGTCACGCATAATTATTTAAGAAAAAGTCCAAAGCAGCGCGAACGCGTACCTTGGTTTTATTTTTTATTTTTAAATCGTAATTATGTCACGCGAACATGTACAAAATCACGATGATAAATTAAATTGCGCCTAAAGCAAGCTACAATGTTTATAAGTTGATTTCTTATTTGAGATTAATTTTAAGAGGTCCGTGATTTATGAAAATTGTTTGAATAAGTCGCGATGTCGCGCACTCGTGTGTTTTTGTGCACATTGTGAATCACACCACGGGAACCGTACTCGTTAGCTACAACATGCTTATTTTATTATGTTCGAAGTTATGGGAGGGTCGCCTAAAAAGCAAACCCGAATGGAAAGTACGTATTATGACTATACCACGGTAGCTGTACCCATAATCACAATAATTTATTAACCGCACATTATTAATAATAAAGTAGACATCGACTAATTCTCTCAACCGTCTACAACAATTCAGTACAACATTAATGACTGTTCATTGCCTGCATAAGAAACAAAAGACAATATTTTACATTCCCTAATTCTACATCTTAGTTGGATCTTGGTTGCATCTCCTTCAAGATTTGCCAAACAAAAGATATAAAATTGACTAATTGCAGTGCTATACTTTATCACTATTGTAACGACCAACATCATGATCCACTATAATTATAATAACGTCATGTAGATTTTTTCAACTATTAAATGCAACGAATATCAACAAATAATTAGAAAAAAAAATTCATTTTTGTCCTAAATTACTTAGGATTAAAGAAATTTTACACCCAATCAAAAACAGTAAAATACCAATGGCTTTTCTTTGTTTTTTTATACTAACTTTTCAGCTTATTTGTTAAAGTGATTTTCTAGAGGGCCACGCACTAATGCCAAACTGGAACCCGTCTGAACTTATTCGAAAACCTTCCAAACTGATCATGAAATTAAACAAAGCTAAAAAGCTATTTCAGCAAGACAGAATCAAACAATTAAAACAGAGAAAGATAAAATGTAAAAGGCAAAGCAAGAAATGAACCTTTTATTGCTAAATTTTTTTCGACTGGTATAGTAAAAGAAGCTCCAAAACAATGAATCTTGAGCGAGCTATAGGACAGACACTCGAACCGGAAACCTCGAACAAAGACCTAGATCGAACCGGAATCAATCTCGGCTCAAACGAAACTCCATCGTTTTAGAAAAGCAGAAAAAGGCCAGCAAATGCAGCAAGGGTTCTCCAAAAGAGGAAAACAAATTCAATCCATTGATAACAACAAGAATTGGGATGCCTAAGCTTGTAGTGGTAATATTTCTGCTTTTTACCACAAAAAAAAAAGGAAACCAACGGCGAAATGGGAAAAATGGAGTGTTCCAATCTTGTTTTGCAAAATGTTGAGAAAAAGAAACCCTTTCCTAATTCTAGCTTTCATGGAAAGATGATTGAGAACGAAGAAGAAGAGATGAAGAAGATAAAGACGAAGAGAAGTGAAATTCCCATTTGCTGAAAACAACATCTCACACCAACCCATTTTCCCAAGTCCATCTCCTACCACAGAACCAATATTCTCACATTCATCAAATGACCAAGCATCACCCTTTCCTTTAGAACTTGAGAATCCTCCTAGTCCTTTTCCACACTCACCAGATTGTCCATTTTCTTACACTCATTTCAACCCTAGTACAACCTCTTTCTCACCTGCCCTGGACACACCATATATCTACTCCCCTATCCAAGAACCTAAACAATCTACACCAGTAAGGAGATCAGGAAGGATATCAAATCAACAAGCTTACTTAAAAGACTATGTGTGCAGCAACATCATGTTCAAAGATGTGGAAAGGGCATGCTTCAATCAACCAAGCAAACCTAGGTAATATTGTTTCTCTTCCCTATCACCTAACAACTAACACATAGTACAATTTATTTCTACCCTCACTGAACCCACCAGTTTCTCTCAAGCTTGCCAACATCTAGGTTGGATACAAGCAATGGAACCAGAGATCAAGGCACTAGAAGACAACCACACTTGGGATGTGGTTGAGCTCCCTAAAGGTAAAAGAGCTCTACCTTGTAAATGGGTGTATAAAGTAAAACATTTGTCAGATGGAAGAGTTGAGAGGTTGAAGGCAAGGCTAGTGGTCAGGGGGGATGTTCAGAGGGAAGGAATAGACTATAGAGAGACATTTTCACCAGTGGTGAAGATGACAACCATAAGGTGTTTGCTCACTATTGCAGCCAAGAGAGATTGGAATGTCTCTCAATTGGATGTCAACAATGCATTTCTGCATAGAGATCTTTAGGAAGAAGTATATATGAGATTTCCATCAGGAGTCACACCCCCTAGCCCTAAACATGTTTGTCTCATAAGAAAGTCTCTATATGGTTTGAAGCAAGCCTCCAGGCAGTGGTACGCCAGGCTTGCAGGTGCTTTGAGTTTTAAAGGGTATTCATCATCATTAAATGATGACTCTTTATTTTTTAAACATACAGGAGACCTAATTTCTATTCTAGTTGTATACGTAGATGACATTCTGATTACTGGGAATGATTTGGTTGAAATTCAGCACATTAAAGTTTTTCTTAACACTGAATTCAAGGTCAAGAATCTAGGCAGCATACATTATTTCCTAGGAATGGAAATTTTGCGAGAAAAGGAAGGATTTATTGTCAATCAGAGGAAATTTACCTTAGATATGCTGCAAGAATTTAATGTTTCCCACTTAAAGAAGGTGAGCTCTCCTCTTGATCCTTCATCCAAACTTGTCTCTAATGATGGAAGACCTTTGGAAAACCCCACATTGTTTCGTCATTTAGTTGGAAAATTGAACTACTTGACGAATACTCGGACGGACCTCTCCTTTGCAGTCATTTCTCTCAGTCAATATATGCAGAAACCTTGTGTCTCCCATTTCACTACTGCATTACGAGTACTAAAGTACTTAAGTGCAGATCCAGGCCAGTGTATTCTTCTTTCGACAGCACCATCGTTCTTGCTCCTGGCATTTTGTGATGCAGATTGGGTAGCTGGTAAGGAATACAGAAGATCTGTGAGTGGGTTCTTCATCATACTAGGAGGAGCACCTATTTCCTCGAAATCAAAGAAGCAAGTATCAATATCCCTATCATCAGCAGAAGCAGAATACCGTGAGAAGAGTCACAGCAGAACTTAATTGGCTTGTTCGACTTCTTAAGGATCTCTCTGCACCAGTGTCTCTTCCCATACCACTTCACTCCGACAGCAAAGCAGCAATTCATATCGCCCGTAATCCAGTCTTTCACGAACGGACAAAACATGTAGAGATCGACTGTCATTTCGTTCGTCAACAATTCCTATCTGGGCTAATTACTCGATCTTTCATTCCTTCCAAAGATCAGCTGGCAGATCTCTTCACCAAACCTCTTTCAGGGGTTTCTCATTCTGATATTTTGAGCAAGTTAGGGGTCACAAGGTTACCCTCTAACTTGAGGGGGGATGTTGAGAAGAAGAAACCCTTTCCTAATTCTAGCTTTCATGGAAAGATGATTGAGAACGAAGAAGAAGAGATGAAGAAGATAAAGACGAAGAGAAGTGAATAGGGTTCAATGATATTGATGTTGTTGTCTGAAGTGATTTGGACGACATGGGATTATAAAGTCTATTGGGCTTTTCACTACTCTGGACTGGACGCTTATTATGTCTTGGGCTCTCTTATCAATTGGGCCAGTAATGAAGGAGACCAGCCCAGCAGAAGACCAGCTGGTAAAATAGCAGTTTTAGATATTTTTATTCCTTTGTAATTATCATAAGAGTTTGTTATGGAATAACCAATAGCATATGAGACAAGTGTATAGTTAGTTTTTCTTAGATTCCTAGAGTTTGTTATGGAATAACCAATAGCATAGGAGACAAGTGTACAAGTAGTTTTTCTTAGATTCTTTTTGCTGTAAATATATAGCACATTGTACCTGGGTGAATTATTCATTCAAAAAGAAATATACAGAATATTTCTCAAGTAAAGATTTCTTCAAATCCTTTCACAAAATTCCTCCGCCGTTTTTTAGCTTCTGAATCTTAGATCTTAAGGTTCTTCTCTAAAGGGGAGCGATCAGATCTTCAGAGGGGAGGGTGCACCCTTTTCTGTATCTAAGGGGAGGGGGGGTTCTACTATGCGTTTGTATGTGTATTGGTCGATGAAGGTGAGAGTGAAGAAGAAGGAGGAGGCTTTGGTGGTTGCTTGTCACTGGAGGTGGTCGTCTTTTCCGATCTGTCTGTGTCTTTTTTTATAAAAATATTTTTTTGGTGGTTACATGATAATGTGCAAAAGAGTTAGTTTACATGGGATTGAGGTGAGGGAATATGTGAAAGTGTGGGCTAGACGTGAAGAGTGAGAGTCATGGGGTAGTTAATAGGAACGTGAAGAGTGAAAGTTTGTTCTGAATACGAGGATATTCAACAATTTCACTTAAGGACAAGCAACAGGAGAATAATCATAACTTCAGTTAAGACCAAAAAGAATATTAGGATGAGATGAAGATAATTACAATTTGAGATAAGCAGTTAAGAGGATCTAGCATGACCATAAAAAGGATTAAATTCTTCAGATAAGTCAATTAGGAGTTAGATAGGCAAGAAGAGTAAATCCAAAAGTAGGAAATCCTACATTTAGGCAAGTACAGATAAAACTAGAAATTTGGAAATTCGATCATGCCAAGAACAATTCATACTCAGCGAATATAAGGATCTAAGATTCCAAAAGGAAAATTTTTCCACAAATAAGTTCGAGCAAGCACTCGTCACCTCGCGTACATGGACTACAACCAACATAGAAGACTCAAATCCTAAGGGAAAATTCTCCCACACAAGGTTAGGCAAGATACTTACCTCAACCGCTCAAATCAAACTTGAAATCACGTTCTTTCCACGAGTATCCGACTCTAAATGGCCCAAATCTAATCAAATCAATAGCATCGGGTAAATAATACTACAAGAAACTAGTTTAACTAATAAATTCGAAGCTAAGATGCAAAATTAGGAAAATTGCCCAAAAATTCCCCCGGACCCACGTCTCGAAAATGAGTGAAAGTTACAATTTTAGAACACCCATTCGCTCACGAACTCACTCGAACAAGAATCATCGAAAACCGACGTCAAAATATCATTCAAATCTCGGATTTCTATTTGGGGAACCTTCATCTCATTTTCATGATTTTTCACCCAAATTCATTGATTATATTGAAGAAATTGCTATAGATTAATGATATACAAGTGAAATAAGGTTAGTAATCGCTAACTATGAGTCTTCTCCTTAAAACCCACTCAAAATCGTCAAATCCCGAGATCCAAATCGATGTAGAAGTTATGAAATCAAACCCTCAATTTTTCTTATTTCTGCCCAGCGCTGCCCGAACCTGCGCTTCCAGCACCGCACATGCGGTCCCGCTTCTGCGGCCTGGGCTCCGCATCTGCAGAAATCACTAATCCCCTCAAACTCCGCATCTGTGGCACTTTCCTCGTAGATGCGGCGCTTCTGCAGTCCATGAGACGCACCTGCGACTACTGACCCCTAAGCCTAAAAACGCACTTGTGACTCCTCCCCTCGCTTCTGCGGAACCGCACCTGCGGTCCCACATCTGCAGGTGCGTAAATGACAGGTTCAGCAACACCAGCAATAGCCTAAGCCCAAAATTCTTCCTGTTGAGCATCCGAAACACACCCGAGGCCCCTGGGACCTCAACCAAAACCACCAACCAGTCCTAATACCTTATCCCAAATTAGTTGAGCCTTCAAAACACATCACATAACATCAAAATCGCCAACTATGCATGGATTCAAGCCTAAGAACTTATGAAATTTCCAAAATCTACAACCGATGTCGAAACATGTCAAAACTAGTCTGCATGACCTCAAATTTTACACACAGGTCATAAATGATATTTAGAACCTACATCCACTCTCGGAATTCCATTTCGAGACCGATATCAAAATTTCACCTATCGGCCGAAATTCTAACTTTCGCCAATTCAAGTCTAAATCTACTACAGGCCTCGAAAACACAATCCCGACACGCTTCTAACCCCAAAATCACCCAACGGAGCTAGCGGAGTCTACAAAATTCCATTCCGAATTCGTCTTCACACATTTCCAACTACGGTCAGATTTCTAAAGCTTAAACTCATATATAGGGACTATGTGTCCAAAAACTCTCCGAATTTCACAACTAATCATTCGGACAAGTCCCATAAGTAGATATAAAAGTAGGGAAAGCAGTTATTAGGGGTTCGGGGCGCTAACTCTCAAAACGACCGACCGAGTCGTTACACTGTTCCAATTTATTAGATGCATTTTTTTCCTATCTGGGGTTGTGCCCCAGATAAAGTTCCTTTGGATTCTATCAATTTGCTTGGTGATTTTTACGGGCAAATTGATGTATTGCATGACATGGTTAGGGAAGACTTAGCCAGGATGGTCCTACCAGTTATGTTGAGACAACTTGTTTTCCAGCCAGCCAGCTTGGATTGCATATTGTCTATTATGAAATGAAAGTCTGCACTAGTGGCTTTCTTATGGAATATGGGAAATCCAATTTATTTACCAAATTAGTTGGTATCTTGAATTGATAAAGCATTGATGAGACATTACATGGTGTCCTGGGATGTTTTAGAGGAGAAGAGCACTCTTGACTTAATAAGGTTTTTTTTTAACAGAGCTCTCATTGAAGGACTGCAAGATAGAGTATATGGAGGTGCAGTTCCTGTTGCTTTCCTTGGAAAATAGGGTGAGTTCATCAGTAAAGAAATGGTGAGAGATTTTTGGACCAAACCTACTGATACTTATGGGTTGCCATTGATTGTCTAGTATTGTCTGGTCGATTGACCTGGATAGCCTCTCCATACACAATATGAAAAGGTAAGGGGATATGGGATCCCCTTGTCTGATGCCTCTAGAGGTCTTAAAAGCTTCAGTCTTCCCTCCATTTACTAAGATTGAGATGCTGGAAGAGCTAATGCAAGACATAATAAGCTTGGTCAACCCAGGATGAAAGTTGAAGGCATGGATTGTGTCCCTGATGAAGGACCATTCCAACATGTCAAAAGCTTTCTCCTTATCAATTTTAAGGATCATGTTCCCTATTTCCCTTTCATTTTCCTAAAGTGAGTGATGACTCTTAAAAATGATAGCATTGTCAGAGGCTCTTCATTTTGAAAGGAAAACGGTGTGGCTAGGCCCTATTATATCAGGCAACATTGGCTTAATCCTGTTAACAATGATCTTGGTGATGGAATTGTAGATTGTGTTGCCAAGTCTAATTGGTCTGAAGTATTTTAGCTTTGAATCTTGGGGGCATTTTGGGATGAGACAGAGCAGAGTTTGGTTCATGGTCTCATCCATGGAATTAGTAGTGAAGCATTGCTTGCAGAAGTTAGAGACAGAGTTGCCCACAATGCTCCAGTACTTTTGGTAGAAGAAGGGGTGGAGGCCATCAGGGTTAGGAGCCTTAAAAGGCTTGAGGGAGAAGATAGCCATTTCGATTTCTCCCATCTCAAGGGGCCTATCCAGTCCGTCCCTTTGGGAGTCAGATAGTGTATGTGACATTGTTAGGTGGCTTGTGGTGGAAATGGGAGCTTGTGAGTGATAGGAGTATAGAGGTTTGTTAAGAAGCACATTATGGTTGTTTGGATGTCTTTTTGGTCGTAAAGCCAATTTCCACTCTCATCTTTGAGAGAGAGAGTATTCTATTTTTTCTCCTTCTATTGAGAGTGGAAGTGTGGAAGAATCTGATATTGGCATCCCCATCATGAAACCAGTTAATCCTAGATTTTAGCTTCTAGAAATCCTCTTCATTTTTAAGGATTGAATCTAGCTCACTAATCAGATTGTTTTCTAGGTTTAACAAGTAGCTGCTGAATTGATAGTTAAGGGATCTTTGAATTCCTGCAATTCTTGCTAAGATTCTTCTTTTCTTATGGAAAATGTTGCCAAAGGTATTTCTGTTCCACTAAGTCACAATTCTCTTGAAAGACTCAGTGGATTAGATAAGGGTGGAATTGGAGGGGGGAGCCTCATTGATGATGCTGGGGAAAGTTGGGTGGCTAGCCCACATTGATTCAAACCTAAAAGGTCTAGTTATGGTATTGAAGGATTCCCCTTTTAGGATAACTTGGATGGGGCAATGGTCAGAGTGGGTCCTAGGTAGGTGCAACACAGTAGCCTCAGGGTACTGTGAGATCCAACTCTCATTGGCAAAACACCTATTTATTCTTTCAAGGAACAGAGAGGTCCTATTCCTGTATCTCTTATTAAACAAAGTGAATTTACTACCTTTGTAGCCTAAGTCTAATAATTTGCATTCATTAAGGCAATTCCAGAACAAATTGTTGCGACTAGGGTTTATCGGGTTGCCCCCAAATTTGTCCCTAGCTTTAAAGACTTCATTGAAGTCTCCTCCCACAAACCAGTTGTTGGTGGAGGTTTTGGAGATGGTAACTAAGTTCTCCCATAGTAGTTTCCTGTCTGCTAAATTATTACTAGCGTAAATGGCTGAGAATAACCAAAAGGTATGGTTAGGAAGCACCTTCACCATGGCATGGATACCCTGAGGAGTGGTGGCCACCTCATACTATCATCTTTCCACATAAACATGATCCCCCCAGATAGACCAATAGCCGGGATTGGATTATCATATCAAACTGTAGTTCCTCAACCAGTTTTTTGTGGTCAGCCATCTTGGTTTCCAGCAGAACGAGCATAGCTGGCTTGTGCAGCTTGACCATTTCCGTGCAGTGCCTTCTGAACTCGGCGTTGTTTCCACCCCTAACATTCCATATGAGTGCTGACCTTCCTGAGGATTCCCCATTCCTTGCGGTGTCCCCTTAAGACGTTTGGGTTTTCCTCTTCAAGCTGAGGACCGAAGTCAGATTGAGCAGTGGCTTGATGGATCCTTGATATTGATGAGACACTAGGCTTAGTGCCCATTTGGTCATCGATTTGGGGCACATTATCACTAGCACGTCACTAGTCTCCACACTGAATTCTATCGCCCGGACGGAGTCCAGTAAGAGAAAGTCTGTCTGAAGGGGGCCGTAGGTTGTTCCTTCCGCCTCTGTCGAGTTTTTACTTTTAAGGAGATCTAGGGCCTTGTTGATTTCCCTTTTGATGTTGCTGAGTGTTGGAGACGTACTCTTCTCTGGTGGAGCAGAAGATGATGGCGTTTGGTGGATTTGGGGGTCGATAGTCACAGAGATCGGTTCCGCTGTTGTGTCCTCTATTCCCAAGTCTAGGAATAACGGTATTGACTGAAAGATTTGGGCCATTTGACTGTTGAGCATCGTTGGGTCGATGTTTGGTTGCATGTTGTCTTTGTTCACCATCATCTACCATAGGCATGGTCCAAAGGCAACCAGCGCTTTGTTCAGAGCTTTCACAGTTACCCTTTTCCAAGTGAGACGGATTCTGGACAATCAAAGTCATCGGTTGGCTTCCCAGTGTGAAATTGTAGGTTAACACCTATCCCTGCAGCGCTGTCTCCAGCCAGGATGCTGGTAAGTGGTCCAGTGGTAGCGGTAGTGAGGTCACAAAAGAGGGCGGCAATTGGTTTTTTTCCATTTTTGTGTTTTTTTAATTTACTACTTTGGGTAATATGAGGGATTAAGTTAAGGGGATGAGTCATAATTGTGACCTTTGATGTCAAATCTTGGTCAGTGGAGGAGGCAGCGTTTATTGTGCCTGGGGAGAGTGATTCTGAATTAATTAGGGATCTTGTGGAATGGACGACGAGTGTCTTTTCAACTAAATTTGAGTGTGATTTTAGGTGAGGCACTTGAGTGTTCATGGTGTCTGTTAAGTTTTTCCCATTAGAGGTTGTCTTTGAGATAGAGGTAGGGGACACGTAGGCGATGGTGTAGGGTTGGTTTTTGGGTTGATAGCCTCCAATTGGGTGGGGGCCCAAACTGGTTGAGCTTGACTGACCCTGCGGTCCAAAACCTCAAAATTGGGGTCTTTTGCATCGTTGAATGGGCCAAAAGCAGGGGCCTCGTCTTGGGAGACTAAGTGGGGGTCGAGGATGGGGGTATGTCAGTTTCCTGGGCCCCGTTCCTGCTTTACAATTTGCGTTTGTTTTGGGCTGGGGCCGCGTGAGAGTGGTTGTGTGGGAGTGGTTTCACGGGAGTGGGGGTGAGCATTTGTTTGTTGATTGGGCCATTGGCCATGCTATACCATTTTAGACTGGGTTTGTTTGCCTTGATATTGTACTCTACAGTTTTTGTTTGTAGAAACTTACCTGAGTTTGCGTCGAACATGTTTACCTAAATTTGCTAAGATTTTGGTGTATGGTTTTGGTTGTTTGACGCTCCACTGTTCCTTTCTTTAATCATTTGCTGGTCTTGTTTTTTCTTTCTTGGGAAGATAACTGTTTTCCATTCGTTATCTTCCCCTTGTTTCATAATTTTTTCTGAAGTCTCTGGTGCTTCTTGTGGTGTGGGTGGTTGTGTTTTCCTGTAATTGCAATTCCTTGAAATGTGCCCAATTCTTCCGCAGGACGTACATAGTGTGCCTTCCCCCTCATAGATCACTGTTTTTCTATGGTCTCCAATTATCACAGATGTTTCCACTGGTGTTTCTAAGGTTACTTGAATGCATATTGTCACACCTTCTTTTTTTTCGCAGGGGGTATAGGGGAGTTTTTCCAATTGAAGTGACATTAATCGAAATGAGATTATTTATTTAATTTCAGAGTCGCCATTTTGGATAATTATATAGTGTCCCAAGTCACCGGTTTATTTTAAATCCCAAATCAAGGAAATTTGACTATGTTTTAAAGTCTGCGAAACCAGAAGACTGGGTAAGGAATTATGTTAATTTCGGAGAAGGTGTTAGGCATTCCCGGATTTCGTGATTTTAGCACGGTCGCTTTAATCATACCTGGCTTAAATTGAATTATTTTATTACTCATTCTATAATCTTTAACCTTTTACCGCTTTTAATCACTTGATTATTCGTAATTACGGAATTATTTTGAAATGAGCCATGCGTACGTGTACTTATTTTATTTAGTGCGCTAAAAATTATGTCATGCATACATGTACACAATTATCACGCTTTATTAATTATCAAGATTATTTGGCCGAAGTCGCGCGAATGCGTCCCTTGGTTTTAAGTTTAAAAATTATAACTATGTCACACGAATGTGTATATAATCACGATAATTTATTTTTTAATATGTGCCCATGAACAAACTCAGAACTACTCACTTCTTTTAACCCCTGAACACATGGAGTTCAATACAAACTAATATGCCTAATGAAAATTAACAATGAGAAACTGCTTAGGACAAATTAGAATGTGAGTCATGACTCTCAATTTAGATAATATTATTAGTGACCAAATTAGCAGGGAAGAAGAATGCCAACAGAACAAAGTAGGAACACATAACACTCACAATACGAGAATTTCAAAGTTTAACGCGATAAAAGGTCGTCAACATGAGCTTTCCTTATGAGCGTTGTAACATGAGAAACCAAAGAAGGGATATGACCGAATCAGTTGACCTACTCAAAATCACTACTAAAAAAATCGAATTCACATTCCTATAGATACTACCCTGAAATTTGCAGATTCAGTAATGAAACACACTTTATCAAAAGACGCATACCAAACATTCACACCAAATGTCATGAGCTTTTGTGCTATTAAAATAACATGCTGCAGAACTTTATTTTTTAGAAGAAGGATCTTCAACTCATTTAATCAAGTAAATTTCAATCCTTTAGGATTTAGAAGAATAAAACTGACTTAATAGACTAAAAGATTCCTTTAATGTACCAAAAGATCTCGAACACTGAGGAATAAACTTTCACTCAAGCACGTGATTCCATCTTACCATAAAACTTTAATGAGATTAAACAAAATCCTTAAAATACATTCTCAACATGAAATTAGGCTAGAACAGGTAGTAGGCAAGAATAATATTGTGCTTGCGCAAATACTCACGAATAATTAAGTACAAATTCATCGTAATGATACTACGATACCACGAGATCCTAACAAGTCCGAAATTATTTCAATCCCAAAATATATAAAAAAAAACAAACTATTGAAAGAGACTAGGAACTAACAATCAAAATGGTACAGATTAAACCAAAAAGATATTAACGAACCCATACTACCATTTGCCCATAACTCTGCATCTAAGCGATTAAAACAGAATACCAACAATCTCATCCTAAAATACCTCTTTCGTCTTGAAATTGCAATAAAATTAAGATAAAAGGGATAGTAAGAATGAACCTGAAAATCGGGCTTTCAATTGATGTTTAAAGCGATTAGAAGAGATACAAATGAATCCAGATATGCAAATCTCGGCAGTGAGCCAAACCAAAACACCAAAACGAATGTACACTAACCGGAACGACGAACTTGAACCTCAGTCGACAACTTCAAATGAACTCTCCACGAGTTCTAAATGAGCTTTAAACGAACTCCATTATTGAAACGTAATTCCAAAAGAAAGAAAACTGTTTTTGTATAAATCTCCTCCCCCTCTTCCCTCTCGTTGTCTCTATAAATAGGAGTCAAGTTCATCCTTTCCCCCTCTTTTTGTGAATTGAGATCGTGAGGATCTTTTGGTGTCAGATCGTGTGTAAGTGTGTGATGTGGGTGTGAGTGTCTGATCATAGGTAGAAGACGTGAGATGTGGAAAAAAATGGGGTGATTGTTTAGGTAGTTAATTAGGATTAGGAGAAATTTTTTACTCTTTTAAGATTTTATATATATATATATATATATATATATATATATATATATATATATATATATATAAAGTATGTATAGTATATGTACATATATATTTGTGAATTTTTTTTTTAAATAGAAATAAAACTTATACTCTAAGAGTGTGAGTATTTTTATGGTAGTTCTTTTTTAAATTAGTTTTTATGAAATAAAGCCTATTAAGAGTAAGATAAAGGTTTTAAAATATTAAGATTTGACCTAAAAGAAATATTTACACTAAAAATAGTATAGAATTTAGGTATGGTCAAAAATTAGTTGTTCACACATATGTGTGTGTACCTTCTTCTTAGGGTGGAGGAGGTGCATGAGTCTATTTTAAGTAGTTTGCCAAGTTTCCTGACAACCTTTTCCAGTATTTCTTTGTCATAGAACTCTATTGAGACTTGTGGGAGGCGAATCCAGATAGCTGTGGTAGAGAGAGGGTGGCTTCTTGTGGTATGAATTTTGGCTCCCATTTACGTACTGAAAGAAAATTCCCATAGACAAACCATGGTCCTATATGTAGTGCTTTAGCCATATTTTCCTCTAGACTAAATTTGACAATGAAGAAGTATCATCCTAGGTTAATCAAGATTAACTGTTCGGATGATTTCCATAGGTCAATTAGCTTAGAGCAAAGATATTGGTGTGTCATTCTACGTCCAAAGACCTTTATGATTACAGAGTAACACGATGGGAGGTAAAGGCGTTTCTTGTCGTCGTGGGATAGTGGGATTCATCCTTCAATCTTTTTCCCTTTATCATCTTTGATGATTGTGGAGGCATCTTCCTCGTAGTATTCATTTTGCTGGCTTACCGGTTTATCTAATAGCATTTCCTTGTAAGAGTGTGGTGTTGTTGTTTCTTCGATTTCTATCTGGTTGTTCTTGTCCGGAGGTTCTGGCGGTATGAATGTTGTGGTAATGGTTGTATCCATGAGAGTAAGGCCTAGAGAGAGAATTACTCAACTAGAGAGGAGAAATGGTATACTTGGTCCCAGTATTTGTATTGATTCTCATTGCAGAGTTAAACAACGTGTCATTCACATTAAACTGGTTTATCACAAGTGTTGCGGAAGATCGTGGGTTAACTAATACACAATCACACACAAAGCAAATAGAGAAGAAAAGTCAGTACAGGATTTAACGAGGTTCCGCTAAACCTAATCCTCGGGTACACTACTAGAAAACTGTCAAAATCCATCCACAGAATACCGACTGAAAGTGGTTGAAAAAAAACCCGATCGAAATCGGTCAAAAATTAAGTAAATTGGTCGCAAAAGTCAAAGAAAATATTCTTGACAACAGAAATAGTGGTCCCACAGTAAATAAATAAAATTCCAACCGATTTTGGTCGAAAATTGGTCAATATTTGACCAAGACCTAGTCATACTTGTATATTATCTACAAAATAATTTTTAATTAAATTTTTTCAAAAATTCCGACCGATTTCGATCGAAAATTGGTCAATATTTGACCGGGACCTGGTCATACTTGTATATTATCTACAAAAATAATTTTTAATTTAAAGTTTTCAAATATACCTATAGATAATAAATTTCGTCGAGAAAATAAAATCAAGACTGAAAAATATTGTAACAATCGCAGTATTTGATTTCAAATATTTGAGCGTTACAATCTCAATGAATCCTCTGATTCTTTTTTTCAATATAAATTCAAAGGCTTTTGAGCTTGATCTTGAATCTATATTTGCTGCCACGAACGATGATTTTGATTCAATTAGCACGAACTTTGATTTGAACTCGTACTCCTTGAATCTTGACTTATTCTTCGTTCTTGAGCTGAATTTGATTCCTTGAAGCTTGAAACTTGTAGAGAAATTTGCGGCGTTTGATCCAGGAGCTCTCTCTTGCTTCTTGTTATAACTTCTGGTGTCTTTTCTGGTTTATGAAGACCCCTATTTATAGTTGTGGGAGGGAAAAGTTGTGATAAGAACAAACTCTTTCCGACAAATCAAATTGAAGTGTGACATGGCCGCATTTGATTGGCCAGAACATGTCACTTACACATGTGGCGCAGTTTCATTGGCCTTTTAATGTGACTTGGCGTGCCTTGTCATTTTAACACGTGGCATTATCCCTTTGGCTCTTCTGTTTGACTAGGCGCGCCACGTCATTTGACACATGGTACCAAACTGGGCCTCTAGGAAGATGGCATATTGGGCCTAATGAAATGGGCTTATCATGTGTAGCCCAACTAAATGGGCTAGCCCAATGAATTAAGACCTATTTATTTAATCCATATATGTTGGACTTATATAATTAATTCAATTATATTAGTCCGTATTATTTATTTGGACTAATATATCTTGAATTTAATATATAGTCCAAAATATTTTACGGATTTAATTCCAATAAAATTTATATGCCTATAAATGCCCCCTACTTTAAGACTTTTCGGGGTACAGAAGTATCCAACGTCAAAGACTGGTTTGAAGTATAATGTCTTTCTTTCCCACAATCTCCTTTTCTTGTTGGTTGATGCACTACTGCAAAGTAATTATTCCTAAGATTAATGTGACATAACTTTGTCAAGTGAGCTTGCAGGAGTAATCCCTACTTATTCATAGGGTCATACTGCCAAGAGCACTATTTAAGAGTCTCTTTGACCATTTTGGATATTTGTTTAACCAAAAGAAGCTATTTTTTCCAAATGCCTGATATTCTTTCAAGAAAATCGTGTCATGTCAATATCCCGTCGTGTTAAACCAGTTGCAAGGCAGGCCCAGAATATTTTAATAGTGGACCAAAACAAAAGTATTTCTTTGACCTTTGACCTTTTGGACTCAAATAATGACTTTACTCTTTCCACTCTTCTTTATTTTCCTTCCACGTCTTACAGCCTTTTAGTTGAACTAGGATACTTAGTCCTTTTTGGACTCCCATAACTTTCACAATTTATATCCAATTAGAGTCAAAGCACCGCCACTACTTATCTATAAATAGGGGCCTAGCAGAGGGTTTGGAGCTCAGAACAAACATTAGAAGAAGAACTTATATTGGTGTACTCTGAAGTTCGAGGCGTAATCTCCATGTAAGTAACTTCTTTTGATATTAATTTTAATTATCTATTCCAGATAATTCTTGGCCTGTCATTTTTCGTAGTGACTTCACTTGATCTATGACCAACACTTTCTTTTCATACAATTGTTTGCTTATGACTAATTTACCTCCTTTTGAATAGACAAGTACATCAGTATTGTGACAACCTTTTCTTTTAGATATCTTCCTTCTCTTCTAAAAAATTGTCACATGAACACACATTCTTAATCACCAAAAATATATTTGTACCTTTGATTTCTACCGCAATCTTGAAGAGAATATGCTCGCTATCGGCGAATGTATATAACTTGGAAGAAGTTTAGAACTTGCTTTGTGTTCCAACTTTTCTAGCAATAGTAGCTTCTTCCTTGGTTATTTTCTTTTAGTTGTCAAAACCTCATATAGCCTGTACCTCATGTTACTATGCTAATGATAATTTTACAACGTAAACCGAGAATCACCATACTTTTTGACTTGCATATTTATTTACCGCAATTTATAAATTAAAGCCCACTCACAAATTTCTTTTGATGATTTCTCTTCTTTCAGCAAGTAAGAGGTTTTAAGGCAGCCACTTTGAGTCCGTTCTTAACGCTTTCGAGATACCTGTGCTTAGGTGAACGTCTTCTACGTTTTTTTTGTACTTTTGTAGGTCAAACAAGAAGAATGTATTCTTGTCTAACGAGATGATCCATGCATGAATAAGACAATCTTAGAGTGTGAGGGGACGAGTACTCATCCTTGTCCGAATATTGGAGAGATTACTTTCAATGTGGCCCAACTGCTGAAGAGATTACTCTCAAAACAACCCGACTACTGGAGAGATTACTCTCAATATGGCCCAACTACCGGAGAGATTACTCTCAATATGGCCAGATTACTGGAGAGATTACTCTCAAAATGTCCCGACTACTGGAGAGATTACTCTCAATATGGCCCGACCACCGGAGAGATTACTCTCAATGTGGCCCAATTACTGGAGAGATTACTCTCAATATGGCCCGACTACCGGAGAGATTACTCTCAATGTGGCCCAATTACTGGAGAGATTACTCTCAATGTAGCCCGATTACTGGAGAGATTACTCTCAAAATGTCCCAACTACTGGAGAGATTACTCTCAATATGGCCCGACTACCGGAGAGATTACTCCCAAAATGTCCCAACTACTGCAGGCCATTTCATTCACTCAGACCTTTCTGCCCATTCCAATATTCTTGATTTGGATTTTGATGACCCTTTTTTTCTTTTTTTCTTCTTTTGCAGCCCGAAGAGATGGCAAATTTCAGAGACTATACTTCACCTTCCTCCAAACTTAGATATCTCCTAATCGAGACTAAAGATGACATAGAACAAACCAAGCTTTTGGTTCACACCCCACAAGCTGGCCGGTATGCAGCCTTATGGCCTTCTTTGAGGAACTCCCTTTATGTAAAAAACTGGACCTTGGAGCACAAGTCAACTTCTAATCAATTGTCCAAGATGTGGTCTCTCCAAGCGCCAATCCATCGCCACGTAAACATTGCTAGCACCTTTCCGAACTTAGGACATCGCGTAATTCAAGGCGAAGTACGTTGGGGAAACACAACAACAATTGAGGGCGAGTATCATCATATTCCAAGATATTGGGAATGGGCTGAAGATGTACTTGGTGGAAGCCAACAAACCCTGAGTACAACAAAGATTTATGATGTTGTATATGCCTCACTTTTCTCTTATGATCGAAACTCAAACATCTTGCAAGCATTTTGTGAGGCTTGGTGCCCCAAGACGAACACGCTTCTTACATCAGTTGGAGAACTATCTATCTCTCTTTGGGACTTACATATCCTTGGAGGTCTGCCCATTGCGGGTTCTCCATATGAAGAAGTGGTACCTGAGACAAGAAAACTCATTGGTTTGGACGAAAACATATAAGATTTATCCCCTGATCTTGCGAGTATTTATTTGTTGCCTTTCATCATCTTAAGGAAGGTACGGGTGCTAACCAAAAGGTCTCTTTCAGCAAGTGGACACATTTTTGGTATAACAAAACTTTGATATATAAACCTGCTCCACTACGAAAGGAAAAGAAATCCGCGCGCTTAAAGTCGACACATAATCCTAACGGAATTATTCCCGAGACAACGAGGTGGTCCAGTGATTAAGAAGTTATATTCTCCAGGCTTAGGGTGAGGGCTGACAAGAAAGATGAAACGTATGTAGCAACATTCTTATCAATTTGGCTATCTGCCTTTGTGTCTCCCAAGGCATAAAAATCCACTCGTCTCGAGACTTTTAAGATGGCAAGCGCGATGGCAGGTAGGCGAAAGATTAGCCTTGCGATCCCAGTTTTCGCGAGTATTTATCATGATTTGAATAATATTTCGTGTTCTTCTCAACTTGATCAGGTTAAAGTTTATTTTCCCATTCATTATGTTTACAACTGGCTTGCACATTACCTCAAAACCCATTATCTACTTGCTAAGGGTCCGTCTGTCCCTTTGATGGTGGCATACTCAGGAGAGGGAGGTGCGAGGTACTTTGACGAGAAGGACGCGAGAAAACGCATCCACACTAGGGAGGATATAGTTTGGACACCAACAATGTTAACCAATTCTCGTCCTTATTAGTATGTGGATAACGATGCCCCTCAAGAGTTGGAGCCAAATTACTTCATGAGCTTACGTTTTGATTACCTTCCTTTGAGGTATGGTAACTCATTCATCATCGAGCCATATAGCCCGCATCGGTTTGTTCGTCAATTTGGGTTTTACCAAAACGTCCCCGATTTTTTGGAGAATGATATCCGTAACGCATCTCTAGAGGAAGGACTCATATTTTGGAGGATTTGCACATTGTATCGGTCTATGTCACGTGTAGTTTTTCCTCCAACAGGGGATCCTGTGGAGAAGCCTTTCTCCACCAATTATATGTCTTGGTGGGAGAAAGCGCATGGGAAGTTTCTCGAGAATAATTTACAAGCTTTGGTAGACAATGTTGGGCTAAAGTCTACTACTTCTTTAGGAGGTGAAGATCAAGGTGTTGGAAGGATGCTCCCAAAAGTTAAAGAGCCACGTACTCCAAACCCAAAAGTAGCTACACAACATAAGAAAAGGAAGATTAAATCCTCAAAGGAGGCTTTGAAAGAGGTGGTGTGCACTTCAACGGATTTGTAGAAGCACCCTTCAATTGTTCCATTTAGCATGCAAGTTCCTCAAGATGCAAGCCAGAGTACCAATGAAAATCAAAACTGGAAAAGGAAACGGCCTAACACAATAGAGATCGTAGAGGTTCCAAGTGTTGATAGTCCTTCAAGAACGCCTACAGCTTGTAACAAGGAGGTAAAAATACAATCACCTTACCCCCCCCCCCCTCTTTATTTTATG
>ML430661.1:109096-125751 GCA_005239525.1 Nicotiana knightiana | reverse complement strand
AAGAAAAAAAAAAAACCCCCTCCCCCCCCCCCCCTCTTTTTTTTTTTAACCAAACGAATGGCTCTACTAAAAAATATTAACTTTGTTTGCCTTTTTCCTTATGCAGTTAAATGCCATTGGGCATCCGGTGGTATCCCCACATGATAAGCCTCAAGTGAGTAACGAATCTATTTGAGGGCCTACATCTAAAGTGAAGTCATCTTCAAAGGCGTTATTCTCTTCCTCATGACAGAGCCCTAAACCAACCAACTCTAAACGAGATAATTCATGTCCCACCGATGACAAATATAGCAGTATCTATTTTTGAAGGAAAAAGCATTGTCTTTAATCGTAAAAAGGAATTCGTCTTGGGACTTTGGGAGGATATTTGCAACAGACTCTCCAAAACTCATACATAACTGCTCTCATCTTATAGGGAGCAAATCGCTGAGATTTTCGAGCATATGAAGAAGACGAATATTTTGGATTTTTCTCCATTAGAGAGTTTACTGGATTCTCTTTTGAGCTTTCTGACTCATATGACCAAGAGCGATCCAATATGGCTGATAAGACCAGTGAAGATGAGAAACTAGGGCTGATTTCTAAAGCTAAAGAGCGCCTCGAGTCGTTCAAACTTGAAGCAAGTGAGAAAGTCAAGAAAGTTTCCTCTGGTGACAAGAAACTGAAGAGAGTCATGAAGAAGTTGCAGACATTACAACAAGAGAAGGAGAACCTCGAAGGTGTTATAGAAGCGACTCAAAAGGAGGTTGAAGAGATTCAGACAAAAGTTTTAGCTGCCGAGACTGAGGTCTCTTTATATGACAACGTAAATTTGCTGACTGATGAAGATTTGGCCAATTTGGAGGAGATGAAGAAGAACCTGGAGACTAGCTGTCAAGAATTGATCAACTACAAGTTTTGTTTAGATTAGACTATTTGCATTATCTTTCCTTTTATATTCATGTTAGATTAACCTAGTGGATATTTATTTAATCTTAAATAAGATTTCTTCTCTTTTTCTTTACATTGCCCGACATTTATCTTGGTCGCATAATTTTCAACTTTTCGTACTCATAACGAAAGATTTATATTTCATTGTAGGATAGTCCAAATAACAAACCGTTTGATTTCTTGAAAATTAGACTTCATTATATAAAACATATCCAAAACTTAGAATCAAACACCTTCAGAATCTAACCAGATAATATTTTGAAACCAACTTTAGATTTCACCACGTTCAAAATTTCAGATTTGCGCAGTCTTGTTAAACAAATCATATCTTGTTGTAGAAAAGTCAAAATCATGAACCGTTTGATTTTTTAAAATCTTAACTTGCACATCTATGACATATCAAAAATTCAAGATCTAATTCCTTAAGAATAGAATAAAATAATGGTTCGAAATCAATATTAAATTCTGATGAGGCGACGATTTCAGATTTGCACAACTTCACCAAAACTTTTGTATCTTGCCGTAGGAACGTCGAAATCATGAATAGTTTGATCTATTGAAAACTTAACTTCCAAATATATAAAATATACAAAATGAAAAACTTAATGACTTAAGGATAGTTTCAAATAATATTTTGAAGTTAATACTAAATCCTGCCACGGTGACGGTTTCAGAGTTGCACGACTTCACCAAAACTTTTGTATCTTGCCGTAGGAACGTCGAAATCACTAACCGTTTGATCTATTGAAAACTTAACTTTCAAATACATAACATATCCAAAATGAAAAATTTAATGCCTTAAGGATAGTTTCAGATAATATTTTCAAGTCAATACTAAATCCTGCCACGGTGACGGTTTCAAATTTGCACGACTTCACCAAAACTTTTGTATCTTGGTGTGGGAGCCTTGAGATTGTAAGACCTTTATAATTGTCAAAAATTGAGATTCAAGAGCTTCGTTCTCACCAAATATCTTGGGTCCAGGTCTCTCTGAATTTTAAATGTCATGAAGGTAGATCATAATAACTTGAAGGTGTGGAAAACGGAAGGCATAACGGATTCCCAAAATTCAATGCAAATGCTTGGCATCCCCTTTAAAAGATATTAATCATTTCATTTCAGACACCAATTTAGCATAGCGGCTTGCCCCCTTTAAATCAAATGGGATCCAAAGTTTAACAGAAGCATGGCGTCTCAGCTCGATTTTCAAATACTGATTGAATGAATTACATTCCATCGTACTTCATTCGGACAAAGATTGGGGATTATGTATCTTTTGAATTTATGCGACTGAACTCAGAATGAAACTCTAAGCTGCCAACGTACCTCGGTGAAGAGGATCAAGTCATACCGTAGTTCAGAATAGGTAGAATTTTTTTATTTTTTATTTTTTTTTTATTTTTTTATTTTTATATGTCCTAACTTTTGCCGAGGCCGTCTCTTTCGAGGTTTTCAACCTAGCGGAATTTTTTTTTATGTCCTAACTTTTGTCTAGGCCGCCTCTTTTGAGGTTTTCAACCTAGCGGACCTTTTTTTTTTGGGCCGTAACAGTTTAGACTCATGCGGGTCAGGAGTAACATGCAGTTTATGCTCATGCGTTAAGGAGCGTTGAAACTTCAAGGATAATACTTCTTCAAAAACTTTCCATTGATAAGGCCGATTCTCATTCCATCTGCATCAACCAGCTTGGAAGCCCCACTTGAATAAAATTCTTGCACGACATATGGACCATCCCATTTTGAAGTGAACTTCCCTACAGATTTATGAGAAGTGATAATGGGTCTTCTTATGGAAAGGACTTGATCTCCTACTTGAAAGGATCTCGGGCGAACTCTTCTATTGAAGGCACGAGACAATCTAGCTTGATAGCATTCAAGACTCTGTTGGGCCTCCAACCTCTTCTCATCAAGAGCCTCTAACTCTGCTAATCGAAGTTGAGCATTTTCTTCATCAGTGATCCCTTCTTGAATAGCCAGTCGTAATGAAGGTATTTGACGCTCAAGTGGCAAGACGGCTTCAACTCCATAAACGAGTGAATACGGAGTTGCTTGTGTTGGCGTGCGGTGATTCGTCCTATATTCCCATAGAGATTCTTCCATACGGTCATTCTAATCTCGTTTGGATTTGGAGACGACTTTCTTCAGCAGGTTGCATAAAGTTCTGTTGAATGCCTCAGCTAGGCCATTGGCGGCAGCATTGTACATCGAAAAGTTACGTTGCTTGAAGCCGAAGAGATCACAAATCTTGTTCATCAACCTATTGTCGAATGGCTTGTCACGCCCCGAAATCCCACCATCGGGCCGTGATGGTGTCTAACGTTGAACCCGCTACACAAGCCAACGAATATAGCTAAACTAGCATAAAAATTTCAACTTTCCAGAATAAGCTAAAACGCTTCGAAATTAAATCAGCGGAATAAATACAGTTTAAGCTAAGTAAATACAATCACAATATAACGATGCAAAATTTCCCAAAACCTGGAGTCATAAACTCACGAACTGTCTAAGAGTGCTAAATACAAGTCTGAAAGGAAATACATGTCTGCCTTCGAAACTAAAGGAAAAAGAAGACAAAATCGAAGACAAGGGGATAGAAGAGACGCCAAGGTCCACGAACGCCAGCGGGTATACCTTGAAGCCTCTATGATGAACTGGAAGACACTCCCACTAATGATGTCCTCCGGGTCCGGCTGCGTAATCTGCACAACATAAAAGAAGTGCAGGTGTAGCATCAGTACAACCGACCCCATGTACTGAGTAAGTGCCTGGCCTAACCTCGGGAAAATAGTGACGAGGCTAGAACCACACTACCAAATAAACCTGTGCAGTTTAAATAAATATATATACATATATACTACGAATAGGAAATGTAGGGAGAAATCAATTAACAAAGGAAGGGGAACATGCTGTGGGGAGATGACAATTTCCTATAAGAAATCTCAATAAAAAAGGAAAAGAACAACGAAGCCAGCATATCAATAAGGACAAGAAATCACAAACTTGCACGACATCACCCTTCGTGCTTTTACTCTCTTCCTCACTATGCAATGTATAATGTAATCAATGAATATCGGTACGGAATGGTACATCGTACGGCACGGCATCACCCTTCGTGCTTTATCACTCTTCCTCACCCAAACAACAATTACAAACAGGGGCAAGGGAGTAAACAAAATAGATATAGAAATCCCGGCAAGGGAACAATAACTGAAATATCAACATCCCAGCAAGGGAGACAATATCAAACAATGCACGGCATCAACCTTCGTGCTTTACTCTCATTCTCACCGAGACAAGTGCACGGCATCACCCTTCGTGCTTTACTCTCATACTCACCAAAACAAGTGCACGACATCACCCTTCGTGCTTTAACACTCTTCCTCACCCAAACGGCAATCACAAACAACGGGCAAGGGAGTAAACAATATTGAAATAGAAATCTCGGCAAGGGAGACAATATCAAACAATTAAGTCCTGGCAAGGGAAACATCAATTAAACAATTAAATCCCGGCAAGGGTATATTTCAATAACTCTTTCTCTTTCTTTCACTTTCATTTCCATGATTTATTCTATCACTTGAGACAACGCTCCAAAGACTGTAATATCTCATAATTCTTTACCATTCATGTTACAATTTGAGCCAATGCTCCAAAGGATGTAATTATCTCATATATCTTCATAATTCATTTCACAAGTTGAGCCAATGCTCCAAAGACTGTAATATCTCATAATTCTTTACCATTCATGCAACAATTTGAGTCAATGTTATAAAGGATGTAATTATCTCATATATCTTCATAATTCATTTCACAAGTTGAGCCAATGCTGCAAAGATGTTTAAAGAATACAATTCCCTTCACATATTGTTCACAACATATAGAAATCATCAATTAAGCATGGGAATTACCACAAAATCAGAATATTCACAATATAAGGCCTCACGGTCATGCTAGACACCAGTGTATAGATACTCGACACCATGCCTATACATCGTACTCTAAAATTATCAAGTAGCAATCAAGACTCAACTCCTATTCCCTCAAGCTAAGGTTAGACAGAACACTTACCTCGGGTCCAAAGTATAGCAATCAACCTTGTAACACCGTTTTTCCTTTAGAATTTGACTCCGGAATGGTATTATCTAGGAATAATCAACTCAAATATATCAATAAGGATTCAAATATTCAATTAAATGGCCTAATTATCCATTTCCTAGCATACTTTCAATTTTATCAAAATTCGACCCCGGACCCGCTCGCTCGGATTCTCAAAACTTTCGAAGGAAACACTTACCCAAGGCCTAAGCATCATAAATACACGACTTTTACTTGATTTCATGGCCAATTCACTGAAAATTCTAAGGTGATCACAAGTTCTAGGTTACTACCCATTTTCTTGAATTTTTGGCACTAATTGGTGTAATTAATTAGGCTAAGATACATGCATAAAACAAGTTATGGGTGGGAACTACTTACCTTGCAAGACCTGGTCGAAAACTCTCAACAATGGAGGAATTCGTATAAGGAAGGAGATGAAAAATGAGAGAAATGGGTTTAAAACCCGTATGTAATCTCACTGCCTGAACAGTGATCGCACTTGCGATGGATGCAACCGCACATGCGGTCTCGCACTTGCAAGGAGAACCTTGCACCTGCGGAACTGGGCTGGAGGTCTGGGATAGCACCTGCGAAAGGGGAGACCGCACCTGTGATCTCGCTCCTGCGAGAAATGCGACGCACCTGCGATGGCTGGCCAGGCCACTAGTGATCGCACCTGCGATGCTGGGCAACCGCACCTGCGGTCACACCAGAGCAGGTGCACTAGCAGCTGAGTTTGCTGGTTTTTAACCCCGTTAGGTGCCAGGAAGGCACCTGGGCCCACCCGATCCCTAATACAAGTATACCAACGAGTCCCAAATATAATACGGACTCGCTTGAGCCTTCGGAACACTCAAAACAATGCTAAAACTCGAAATCACACCCCCAAACCTCAAGAACCAACTTAGGAATTTTAAGTTTTCTAACCTCGCTAAAAACGTGCCAAACTGACCTATACATCTCGGAACGACACCAAATTTTACAGATTACTCACACAACATCCCACAAACTTACACGTGCGATCAAATCGCTAAAACAACATCACACATAGAATCAAACCTCAATATCCATGAAATCTATCAAATTTCATAAAACATCAAATTTTCCATTTTTAAGTCCGAAACATGTTAAACGAAATCCGATTTCAACCAAACTTTACAGAAAGTGCTTAAACCCTATATAAGACATGTACCGGGCGCCGAAACCAAAACACGGGCCCGATACCATTACTTTCAAATCAGATATCATTTTCAATTTCCTTAAATATTTCCAGCAAATAATTTTACTCAAAACTTCATTTCTCGGGCTTGGGACCTCGGAATTTGATTCCGGGCATACGGACCAAGTCCCATATTTTCCTACGGACCCTCCGGGACCGTCAAATCATAGGTCTGGATCCGTTTACCCAAAATGTTGACCGAAGTCAAATTTATTCATTTTAAAATCAAATCTTAGCATATTTCATAGAATTTCATATTTAGGCTGTCCGGCTACGTACCCGGATCATGCACACAAATCGAGGCAATTATATAGGAGGTTTTCAAGGCCTCAAAAGTACGGGATGTGTAATAACATAGGTCATCACATGGCTTTCCATTATCCGTTATTATGTAACGAGGAATGCCAAATTGATAGATTATGTTTACTCGGATGAAACTTGAAACATTTTCCTTCTTTACCTCCTTAAGAGTAACAACTTCTGCCCATTTTGAGAAGTAGTCAGTTGCAGCTAAGATGTATAAGTGCCCACCAGAAGACTTCGGCAATGGTCCCACAACATCCAATCCCCAAGCGTCAAACGGCCAGGATGCAACAGCCGAGTGCAACACTTCAGGAAGTTGATGAATAAAATCTGCATGGAATTGACAAGCCTTGCATCTTCAAGCAGTCTTTTACCGTCGTTGGCCAATAATATCCCATCTGTTTTATACGGAAGTGGAGCTTTGGTCCAGACTGGTGCGACCCACATACCCCAGAATGTGCCTCTTGAAAAGCTTGGAGTGCTTCTTCTTCCCCTAAGCATCGCAAAAGTATTCCCTTGAATGACCTTCTGTATAGAGTGTCTTTGTAGTGAAGGAAGTGAGGTGCACTACGACGGATTTCAGTCCTTCTCCTCGAATTTTCTGGAAGTATCCCATAACACAAGTAGTCAATAATGGGTTGTCACCATTCTTCTTTCTCAACTTCAGAAACAGCGACAAGATGCTCGAGTTTATTTTCTTCACTTTCAACCTCATTTAGTGGCGGTACTACCCATTTTTGGCAGACAGTAGCTTGTGCTTGATCAGGCAGGGTTAACGATGAAGCTAAGGCAGCTAAAGCATCAGCCTTCTTATTTTCTTTCCTTGGCACATGCTGAATAGTCACATGATCGAGCCACCCCATTAACTTTTTTGCGTAATCATGATATGGGCGTAGTTTAGGCTTCTTAACCTCGTAACTACCCAAAAGTTGATTGACTACTAACTAGGAGTCACCAAAGACTTGCAACTGCAATTGCTTCATATCAACGGCCATTTCAAGCCCAAGTATTAATACTTGATACTCAGTAACATTGTTGGAACAGAGTTGTGTCAAGGTGAAGGAGTAAGGCAAGTCTTCACCGTGGGAAGTGACAAATACTACGCCAGCACCAGCTCCCCCGCGATGCGCAGCACCATCAAAGTACATCTTCCATGGAGTTGAACTTCAACGACCATTGCGTCCTCATAAGGTAGTTCGTCAGTTAGCTCCCAGTCACCAGGTATCGGATGATCTGCCAAGAAGTCTGCCAATGCTTGTCCTTTTACAGCCTTTTGAGGGATGTACAAGATCTCAAATTGTTGAAATTGGAGATACCATCTCGCTAGTCTATCACTAAGGACAGGTTTTGACATCACGAACTTGANCACCATCAAAGTACATCTTCCATGGAGGTTGAACTTCAACGACCATTGCGTCCTCATCAGGTAGTTCGTCAGTTAGCTCCCAGTCATCAGGTATCGGATGATCTGCCAAGAAGTCTGCCAATGCTTGTCCTTTTACAGCCTTTTGAGGGATGTACAAGATCTCAAATTGTTGAAATTGGAGATACCATCTCGCTAGTCTATCACTAAGGACAGGTTTTGACATCACGAACTTGATGGGATTTGCTTTGGAAATAATACAGACAACATGAGCTTGAAAGTAGTGCTTCAATTTTCGAATTGAGAAGACTAGCGCCAAACACAACTTTTTAATTGGTGAATAATTTAGCTCATTTGGTATCATCATCCTGCTCAAGTAGTAAAGAGAATTTGCCTTCCCCTGACTATTTTCTTGGGCTAACAATGCTCCAACAGACCTTTCTTGCGCCGCAATGTATAGTATCAATGGCTTTCCAGGTATAGGAGCTGCTAAAACTGGAGGCTTCATCAAGTAGGCTTTGATACTTTTGAAAGCGTTGCTAGAAGCTTGGTCCCACTTGAAAGGAACGTCTTTCTTCATGAGGCGACTAAATGGTTGGCACCTTCCAGCTAGGTTCGAGATGAATCTCCTAAGGTATGCTAACTTTCCTTGTATACTTTTCAATTCATGAATATCCCAAGGCTCGGGCATTTTCAAAATATCATCCACTTTCGCTTGATCAATTTCGATCCCTCGATGTCGGGAAATGAAACCAAGGAACTTTCCAGAAGTAACTCCAAAGGCACATTTCAATGGGTTCATCCTAAGTTGGTACCTTCGGAGCAACTCCAATACCATTCTCAAGTCTTTCAAGTGGTCGCCCTTCTTTCTTGATTTTACTACCAAGTCGTCAACATAGCATTCGACATTCTTGTGGACAATATGGTCAAAATTATTCTGCATAGCCCTTTGGTACGTAGCACCAGTGTTCTTCAAGCCAAAAGGCATTACCTTGTAGCAATAAATACCCTTAGGGGTGCAGAATGCAGTAAGCTCTTCATCTTTTGGTGCCATGCGGATTTGGTTATAGCCCGACGAACTGTCCATGAAAGGTATTTCTTCGTAACCAGTAGTAGCATCGATCATCAGCTCTGGAATAGGAAGCGGGAATTCGTCTTTGGGACACGCATTGTTGAGATCCCTGAAGTCAACACATACTCGAATCTGGCCATTCTTCTTCCTTACAGGAACAATACTTGAAACCCATGTTGGGTATTTAATCTCCCGAATAAATCCCGATTCAATGAGTTTGTTAACTTCGGTTTCAATCAGGGGAACCAAGTCCGGCATAAAGCGCCTTTGAGCTTGCTTAACTGGACGAGCGCCATTCTTGATAGCAAGGTGATGGACTGCCACTTTAGGGTCCAAGCCAGGAATTTCTTTGTAACTCCAAGCAAATACATCCCTAAACTCCTTGAGTAACTCAATATAAGTGCTTTCTTCATCAACTTCTAGTAAAGCACTTAGGTAGGTGGGTCTTGGTTCTTCATCGGTGCCAAGGTTAACTTCTTTTAAAGCATCAACAGTTGCTTTCACCCCTTCTTCAAGCTCCGGGGGAGAATCTTTTGCATCTTCATTTTCTTGAGGGTTCCCATCGTTGAAGGATATGTGATAACAAGATGAAACATCGTCCAGTTTCTCAGCATCCTCTATTAGAGATAAAACACCATGCTCGCTTTGTGCAGTAACATGATACGAAGAACCCACACTTTCTTCGTCTTCATCACGTTCTTTAGTGTATACCACAGTGTATGGCTTCACCTTCAGTACTTCATCACACGAAACCATGACTTCTGTTTGCCGCCTCATTCTAGAAGGAACCAAACTTTGGAAATCTTTAGAGACCCTCTGAATTTTGGGCAAAGCGGGTGTTCTTGTATTTTGATAATTTTTCTGGAACTTATTCACCTTCTTTAATGGACCCAATCTCTCAAATATGGAATTCCTCACAGTTGATTTTCCAAGTCTGTCAAAAACAGAAGGCCTGTTAGAAGCGGCAGATTCGTTTTCTACAGTGATGTGATTGCTACTCGCCCTTCTGATGGAGATGCGCACTAGTGACGTTTTCTTGTATCCCAAACCTTCGCGTGGTTGCCTCGTTGCAGGTTCTGATGGGAGCTTCCCTAACTTCGGAGGCTCATCGGGATTGTATCCAGCTTTTGCAAATAGCTTGTAAGCATTAGGATCAAAGCCTTCATCTGTTCGTTTTGTAGGTAGTGTCACATTCTGCAAACGATTTTGAGCTACAAACCCTGTAAGCGGCTTCGAGGACAACTTTACTANGGAGATTAGATGATTCGCCCTTGTCTTTCTTTCTTTTAGGGACATATTGGAGCTTAGGACTTACTTTCTTGCCATAAGATGCATTATCCCCTCTATGAGATTTATTCACGTTTGGTTGTACCTCCTCAGTAATGGCTTTGGCTTTACCAATAGTCACCTCAACTCTTTTGGTTATGGCCTCGTCATCCTTGCTTTTCATGCCGTTATCAAATTTTAGCTCCTTCACAATGCAGTTCTTCAAGTAGAACTTTGCATCGGCGAAGTGTGACTCTGCCTTGGTGAATGGCTCATCATCAGCAACTATCTTCTTCTCGACTTCACCCTCGTAGTATTTTAAACATTAATGGTAGGTAGATGGAACTACTTTATTCTTATGTATCCAAGGCCTTCGAAGCAAAATATTGTATGAGGTCTTCGCATCAATCGCATGCAGCCATGCACTTAATTGCATATCTTCAATAGTGATTCCTATCCTGATCGTGCCTATGGTTCTTTGACCCCCTAGGTTGAATCCTTGGATCATCACACGACTTTCTGAGAGTTCGTTCATGGGAATACCAAGTTGTTTCACAGTATGAATTGGCAAAATGTTCACTGAGGATCCTCCATCAACGAAAATTCGGTTTACCCTTTCATCACGCAAATAGCCAACCAGGTACAATGGGCAGTTATGAGGAGTGTCACCTAGCAGAAGATCGTCACTTGTGAATGTGACTTTTTCCCCACAAGCATCAACTTCTTGAATAGTGGAGTCGATGAGCTTTTCCGAAGATGGTGTCAACGATAGGTCATCACTCCTTTCTTTCCCTTCGTTAGTATAGCAACATGAGGCATCAACACCCCCATGGGAAATCTTCGTGTAGAACCAACTTGGTAAAAAATCCTCCAAGGTCACTGGATGTCGTGGATTTTGAGGGTGGTGCACCTCCACTTTCGCTTTCCTTACGTACTTAACTAGGTTCCATCTCCTAGGTCTTTTCACCATTATCTTCCTCGTTAGTTGTTCCATTGATCCTTTTCGTGGGCCTCTTTTTTGGCGCCTATGACGAGTCACCAACGTCCAACCTTCATCATCCTCAGGTTGACCTTCTTCAACCTTGTAGTTCTCCAGTAATTTTTCATCTTTACTTTCTTTGGAACTACATAATTCGTCTGGATTGAATGAGCCAAATATGATAGAGACTTGGTTTGTGCTTTCTTTCTCATCTTCAAGCACGATCTTCTTTTCACGAGCCAAGTCCATAACTTTGTTCTTGAAGACAAAGAACTTCTCCAGAGGGTGGCTCACGAGTCGATGATATTTGCAGTAATTTGGGTCATCGATTTTCTCAGCTTCATTTGGTCGCTTCATCTCTGGAAGCTCAATGAGATTTAACTCGAGGAGTTCTTCAAAAATAGCCGGCACATCAGAATCTAGAAATGGGTATTCTTTCTCTTGTATTTCTTTTAGAGTCAACTTTCCACTTGGCTTATCTTGAAATGAAGTGGATCTCATACTTTGCTTCTTGATCACCTTCGTCGTGAACTTCACAGGTGATGTGTTGACATTCATAGCTTCTTTATCTTCAGATCTCGGTACAAACTTGCTTCATTTTCTGACTTCTTGCTTGTCGTTCCCTTTGCGAGGTTCATAGAAGGGCAGTCTTTCGTTCCCAGCAAAGGCCGTGCTCAATTCCATGTCATGGGCACGAGTTGCAAGTTCTTCAAATGTGCAAGGCTTGATACCTTGCAAGATGTAGAGCAACACCCAATGCATACCTTGGATGCACATCTCTATGCCAGAAGCTTCACTAAGCCTATTTTTACAGTTGAGGCTTGAATTCCTCCAACGATTGATAAAGTCGATAACTGGTTCACTCTTCCGTTGACGAGTACTTGTGAGTTCTATCATACTCACAGTGTGTCTCGTGCTATAAAAGCGATTGAGGAATTCTTGCTTTAGTTGATCCCAGCTATCAACAGATCCAGCCTCGAGGTTCGTGTACCAATCAAAAGCATTTCCTTTTAATGAGCGGACATATTGCTTGAAAAGGTAATCTCCATAAGTCCCAGCATTGTTGCATGTCTCAACGAAGTGCGTCACATGTTGCTTTGGATTGCCTTTGCCGTCAAATTGTTGAAATTTCGGAGGTTGATAGCAGCAGCCATCTTCAACATATCGATCCTTGAAGTGTACGGCTTTGCATAGGTAAAGGAGGACTTTGAAGCAACTTCATATTTGTTTTTTATAGTCCCTTCAATAAACTCTTTTAGTTGATTGATTGGAATCATCCCTTTCAAAGCGACTGGAATTTCCTTAGTGGATCAACTTGTCGTGGGGGAGCATCAATCTCTTGGACTTCTGGGAGTTTGCCAGGTGCATGGGTGGATTCTTCTTCCATCAAGATTCACACGCTATCTATTAGCTTGTCGATTCTAGCATCTTGATTTTGCATGCACTTGGTCAAGCCAGCGATTGCTTCCGTAAAGTTTGCCAACTGCTGCTCCACAGATGAAGTGTTTGTTACCATGGCTTTCATGATTGTCATGGATGATGGAGAGTAGCATGGATTTTCACATAGATTGATCCTTGATTGGATCACACTATGTGGTGTAAGTGGGGAGGATCCATCACTTGAAGCATCATCATCTTCCTTCACAGCAGAATGTTTGGATCCGGAGAGGTCAAGCAGAGCAAGATTTTTCTTGATCTTTTCAGCAACATCGCTTCCTCCTTCGGGTGCATTTGTGGAAGATCTTGATCCTTTTGAGGATGAAGATCCGAAAACAGGGGTAGATACGGACGGCACTTGGGGTGCTTGTTGTCCTAACGAGCTTGCTTTGCTCCTCGTAACTGGTCCAAAGCTTCCAAAGGTAACTTCGAGTATGTTTTCCACATTATCATAGAACTTGGAATTAGCAGCCTTGGCGGAAGTTGAACTGGAGTTGATATTCTTGGAATCCATTTCATTGTTCTTGAACTTTGGTGTTTGAAAAGTTGAGATGAGAGGTAGAGATTGTCCTACTGGGCGAGCCAGAATTTGTAGACAATAAATTATGCCGAGAAAATAAAATCAAGACTGAAAAATATTGTAACAATTGTAGTATTTGATGTCAAATATTTGCGCGTTACAATCTCTATGAATCCTCTGATTTTTCTTTTCAATATAATTTCAAAGGCTTTTGAGCTTGATCTTGAATCTATATTTGCTTCCACGAACGATGATCTTGATTCAATTAGCATGAACTTTGTTTTGAACTCGTACTCCTTCAATGTTGACTTATTCTTCGTTCTTGAACTTGAATTTGATTTCTTGAAGCTTGAAACTTGTAGAGAAATTTGCGGCGTTTGATCCACGAGCTCTCTCTTGCTTCTTGTTATAACTTCTGGTGTCTTTTCTGGGTTATGAAGACCCTTATTTATAGTTGTGGGAGGAAAGAGTTGTGATAAGAACAAACTCTTTCCGACAAATCAAATTGAAGTGTGACATGGCCGCATTTGATTGGCCAGAACATGTCACTTGCACATGTGGCGCAGTTTCATTGGCCTTTTAATGTGACTTGGCGTGCCTTGTCATTTTGACACGAGGCATGATCCCATTGGCTCTTCTGTTTGACTAGGCGCGCCACGTCATTTGACACATGGCACCAAACTGGGCCTCCAGGAAGATGGCATATTGGGCCTAATGAAATGAGCTTATCATGTGTAGCCCAACCAAATGGGCTAGGCCAATGGATTAACACCTATTTATTTAATCTATATATGTTGGACTTATATAATTAATTCAATTATATTAGTCCGTAGTATTTATTTTGACTAATATATCATGAATTTAATATATAGTCCAAAATATTTTACGGATTTAATTCCAATAAAATTTATATGCCTACAATACCAACCGATTTCGGTCGGTATATTTGAAATTATGCTTTCCCACCCAAGGAAATTGGTTTTTAATATAACAAAAATTATATATATAACACAATTTTAAAATAATTAAAATATAAATTTAATGAATTACCGACCAAAGTCGGTCGGTTTTTTTCAACCTTTATATACATAGCTTTTAGACAAACAATATTTAATACTTAATTGATATATATGTGTGTGTGTGTGCGCGCGCGCGTGTCTGTGTATAAATATATATACACATATATGTACATAATATTTAATTGATTTAACATCCTACATTTTAATATTCAATATTTAATATCGAATATAGCTTATATATATACACACTATATTATACTATATGTACATCTTATATAGCTTATGTACTATACATTTAGTATATATATAATTTGTAATGGATATAATTTATATTAAGTTGGATGCAACTTAATATTGGATATCGACCGGTCGCTTTGCTTTCTAGAACCCCGTACTCCTAAGTAAGACTTCACATACGTTCTCTTGCTGATTTATGGCTTTCAGGGATGGTTGGTTCGGGATTTGGGAGAGTTTGGAGTGAAATCGGAACACTTGGTTCCTTGAGGTTGGCTTAAAAGGCCAAGTTTGACTTCGATCAATATTTTGAGTAAACGACATCAGAATCAGGATTTGACGGTTCATATAGGTTCGTATGATGATTTCGAACTTGGGCGTATGCTCAGATCGGGTTTTGGATGACTCGGGAGCGTTTCGGCGCCTAATAGTGAAAGTTGGTTCTTGAAGGCTTTAGAAGTTCTTTAAAATTTGGTTTGGAATGCATTTTGGTGATATCGAGGTCCAAACAAAAATTAGAGATCGGGAATAGTTCCATAATATTATTTAAGACTTACACGCAAAATTTGGTGTCATTCTGAGTTGTATAAGTACATTTCGGCACATTGGAAGTAAATTGAAGAACTTGAAGTTCATAAGTTTGATTGAATTGGTTTTAAGGTGTGATTCTTAGTTTTAATGTTGTTTCGGGTTGTCACGACCCAAATCCTAATCTAGGTCGCGATGGCGCCCAACGTCGATGTTAGGCTGGCCAACCTTATTAGACTAGTGAGTCCCATTAAATTTTTAAAAACTTTGTTAACGATACTTGAGTTGTTGTCGCGAGTATGAGAGAAATCACAAGCATCAAAGGCAATTTAACTTAAATCACCAAAAGTTAAGTTTTAAATAGTTACATGTCCAAAAGAATATTCTACCAATGTGTGTTCCAGGAACTGGTGTCACAAGTATACAGGCATCTAGTATAAGGAAATCAAATGAATACATCTATCCTACTGTCTGAGAGGATGCAGATAGAATAAAAAAAGGGGGAAGACTCCAATGTGTTGTTGAACGACATCAAGGGAAGCAGATCACCGTGGAACCCCTAAATCTCAAGGAGTCAAGAACGTGCTTGATCACGCTCAACTATGTCTAATAAAAGACTAAACGGGCGTTGCAAATATAATCTGGAGTATTATGCCCAGATTCGATCCCACAGGAAATTTACGTATCAATCAAGTCTTTAGAATTTGCAACTTTTACTCAATCAATTCTCTCAAGACTTTCTGAATATAAATTGATGATGTTTTACTAATTCTACTAACAATAATAATAACTAACAAATACTAACAATGTGTTGTAAACAATTATGATAAAGGTCTAAGGTTATGGTTTCCCCCGTTGGTGAACTTCCTTCTCGGATACTTCTTATAGTTTGATTAGTTGTCTCTATCAATCATGAACACTCTATCTACCATAAATCTCTCTCAAGTAATTATGATAATTTACTAGACGCACTCTCTCAAGTTACGCTAGCTAGATTGCATTACAGTTCACTTTAGATTGCACCCGAAGTATCGTTATTTCCAATCCAACTTCTAAACCCTTGGTTATGACTTTCGTCTGTACTCTGGGAGTGATGTTATTCAAACAACTACCTAAATATGCACTTTCTCTCAAGTAGATACTNAAGAAAATTAGCTACTCATATTCATAAGAATCAATTCTAAAATAACTTGCATAATTGAACTACAAAATAATAAATAAAAGCTATAAAAATCAATGTTTGCTTCACTGAGTAGTAATCCACAAGTTTTTCTTCACTTCAATGGCTTCCCCTCTTCAAGTTGTCTTTTTGGGTATATTTATATGTTTGGGATAAACCCTAAACATGTAGGAGACTTCTATTACAACCGGGAAACACTTAAAACTCTTTAAACTCGGAATTGACCGGACCTCGGGACCCAGGCGTTTGGGCTCAAACGCCCCCTTAAAGCCAGGGCAGACCTGGCTTTAGGGCTCTAACGCCAGGCTGACCCTGGCTGGCCTTAAGGCCAAAACGCCCGGCTATAACCCGGGTTACTCCTTTTCGACTCTTGATCGTATTTTCGATGTTCATGCATCCATTTAGCTCGGTTTCCATCTCCAATGCACCTACACATGAAATAGACTCCATTATGCACATAAAAAGTGTATTTTTATCATTAACGCACATAAAATGTAAGGCATATAAC
>ML430661.1:68975-107188 GCA_005239525.1 Nicotiana knightiana | reverse complement strand
AAAAAATTGAGCCTAAGCGTCACAACCAAAGTACTGACTATTCTCAAGGCATTAGCACATTTCGAGATATTTCTACTATTAAGCCCTCAACCATGTGATTCCTACTCTTTAAAAATTAAAAACTACCTACACCCGGTTCAATTAAAAACCCTTGGAAAAGAACCGTGGTCCAAAGAAAAACCAAAGGGAAATTACTACACTACCTAAAACAAAAAAAAAACTTTTTGGTATTTTCTCTAGACTTACTTCCTTCAAGAAAACTGCCCCAGTATGTGTCGAAGTCGACCCCTCGTCACTACTTCTTCGAGGTTAGACAAGATACTTACTGGGTACATATTTTTATGTACTCATGCTACGCTTTTGTACTTGCTTGTACAAGATTTGAGGTGGTGCATCTGGTCACCAGTCTGGCGCGCAGATTGATTTTCCAATTCGAGACTATCCGGTGAGCTGCCCTTTTGTGCCGTTCTGCAGCAGCTGGAGTCTTTCTTATGTTTTATTTCCTGTCTATTTCCTTTCAGACAATAGGCTAATGTTTGTTTTGTATATTCTACTAGATTTCCCGTATACTTGTGATACCAGGTCTTGGCACACATACTAGTAGACTTTTGATATTTTGGATTGTATTTAAACTATTACGGTTGCATTCATTGTTCCATCTAAATCATGTTACATCGGTAAATACTAAAAATATTTTCAGTTAATGTAAAATTTTATCTACGTAGCGATTTATTGTATTCGGGATATTTTTAGTTTAATCAGTGTTGGCTTGCCTAACAATGGTGTTGGGCGCCATCACGGCCTAATACGAAATTGGGTCGTGATAGGATATAGATCCAATTATATTGAGTTTTATCCAATTATATTGAGTTGTATCTAATTATATTAAGTTGTATCCAATTATATTAAGTTGTATTAATAATTTTTAATTCAATTATAGTAAGTTTTAATAGAATATAATTGAATTTTCAATTGATCCACTGATGAAGTATCCGAGCAAAGTACTAATAAGGTGATCGAGAATAAAACATTCAAGATTGTGTCGATTTTACATATCTTGGAGCATCTAGTGTCACGACCCAAATTTTCCTCCATTGGGTATCGTGATGGAACCTAGTCTTAGGGACTAGATAAGCCTAACAGTTACTGAATAACAACAATAAAAGAAGGCTAGCCGTCTCGATATAAAATCTCAACAGAATATACAAACTTTCCCAAAACCCGTAGTACAAGTCATAAGCTCTACGAATCTTCTACAACTTCTAACTACAACTGTTTGGAAATAGATACAACAGTGTATGAATAATAAATACAAATAAGGTGACTCTGACGCCTGCGAACGCAGCAACAGGTTTCCTTGAGTCTCCTCGACAATCATCCACACAGCTACTACAATAAATACCTGGATCTGCATACAAAAATACGCAGAAGTGTAGTATGAGCACACCACAGCGGTGCCCAGTAAGTATCAAGACTAACCTCGGTGGAGTAGTGACGAGGACTAGTCAAGATACCACTGGTCTACAAAATAAATAACATGAATATAGAAATGACCGAACGTTACATCTATCTAAGACTTCTCAGGATAATCCACCACAATGACAATATAAAGAGGAAGGAAATTACATAAATCAATCACGAAACAACACAAAAATACTCATAAAGATGGACAGCAAAACAAGCTGAATCGAAAGGAAACACAATACAATAGAGGACACCGATAACTCAACTCCACGTCGATTTGTTCACATCGGGCCTTAGCCATTAAAAATCCATAACTGGTAGAAATCTTTAAACAGCAGTTCATATAAAAAACTTTTGCAAATAAAAATCATTTTAGTATGGAAGAGTTTACTTTGAAAACATACTTTCTCCAAAAGTAGATATAAGGATAATTAATAGAGAGAATTACGTATAAAATGGTTTCTTTCAAACTACGAAGCTTCCAAAAGATGTTTTCCCAATAAATGACTTCCAAATCTCATTTTAGGCAAGACTAGTACTTTTCAAATATACCTTCGATGTAAAAGTCATTCAAGTATAATCATTTCAAACCATTGCTTTTTCAATAACACTTTTCAATAAAATCCCTTGATCAAAATCTCCTCAAGATTTATCCAGCGGAACTCAGACCGTAACTTAGAAATTACCATGCCGTACAGGAGAAATATCAAACCTTGCCAATAAATGCAATAAGAGATCAGTAGGAATATCCAAATTTAGAACAACGAAATAAAATACAAGGACAAGTGCACGGCATCACCCTTCGTTCTTTTACTCGCATCCTCACCAAAACAATTGCACGGCATCACCCTTCGTGCTTTACTCTCATTCTCACCAAAACAAGTGCACGGCATCACCCATCGTGCTTTACTCTCATTCTCAACAAAACAAGTGCACGGCATCACTCTTCGTGCTTTTACTCTCATAACATGGCACGACATTATCCTTTGTGCTTTAATATCATAACACGGCACGACATTATCCTTCGTGCTTTAATATCATAACATGGCACGTCATTATCCTTCGTGCTCTAATATCATAACATGGCACGGCATCACCCTTCGTGCTTTATTACTCTCATCCTCACAATACACGGCATCACAATTCGTGCTTTACAGTCTTCCTCACCCAAACAATATCAAGAACAACAGTTTGGCAAGGAAAAACCAACAATATGACCCATAAACCACCACATCCCGGAAAGGGAGTAATTAATACAAACAATATCATTAACAGCATAACTCGTAATAAAAACTACAACATCCTGGCAAGGGAGTCAACAGTACAACAGTATCACTAACAGTATAAACAATAATAGGAACCATCACATCCCGGCAAGGGAGTCAACAATACAAACCATATCATTAACAGCATAGACAGTAACAGAAACCATAACATCCCGGCAAGGGAAACAGCTATAACCAATCTCACCTAAACAATTAACTTCATGGAATAACACTCAGCATAAACAAAAGGCCCAATAATAGGCAACATCAAGGAAATACCAATAATATAAATGTCTAGCAATTAGACCTAAGTGGCACTTAAGGGAATAGTCATGTAAATCACAATGTAAGATTCACGGGCATGCTTGACTCCAATGAATAGATGTTCCAACTATGGCTAGTCAACTATAAGGCTGGAGGACACTAATTATAGTCAATTAGGTAAGCTAGGAAGAAAATATAGCATGATGATAAGAGAAGTAGAATATTCAGTTAAGTCAAGTAAAGTGAAATAGCCAACGAAGAATCCAAAAACAAGTAATTCTAATTTAAATAGGAAGGAATGAAATAACAGCCAAGGATTCAAGTGTAACAATTACAAATCCTACACAGGTAGTATAAGAATCTACGAATCCTAAAAAGGACAATCTAATTACAAATAAGTACGAGTACACACTCTTCACCTCGCATACTCAGACTACAATCAATAAGGAAGACTCAATCCTAAGGGGTAGTTCCCCTACACAAGGTTAGGCAAGATACTTACCTCAAAGACGACAACCTGGTACTCAAAATAGACTTCTCTGGCGGAAAGATCTCCGGACGGCTTACAATCAACTAAAACAACTTCAAAATACACATAAAACGTATAAGGAACGATTCTTAATAATAAAGTCTCAATCTTTACAAAATCATAAAAATCGACCCAAAAGTCGACCCCCCGGGCCCGTACCTCGGAACCCGACAAATTTTATAAATTCCGGTTACCCATTCCGATATGAGTTCATCCATACTAAATTTATCCAATTCCGATAACATTTGGTCTTTCAAATCATGATTTTTTATTTTAGAAACTTTCTTTCAGAACCCACAATCCCCTCAACCCAAAACACAAATTAAATGATGAAAACAAGAACTAATTCATAAAATATAATTAATTCTAGTGGAAGAACACTTACCCATTCGATTTGTGTGAAAAAACCCTCAAGGAATCACCCAAAACCGAGTTCTAGGAGTCAAAATATGTTTAAAATGGTGAAACCCCCGATTTTGCAAACTTATATTCTGCCCATGTGTTTGGTGAATCGTGATCTTGGGAATCGAAGCGCGGTCGTGTAGAAGGAATTAGCTGCTGGTGCAAGATGTGCAACGCGATCGCGGGAAACCTTATGCGATCGCGTATAAGGGGAAGGCTAGATTCTGCGATCGCGGATGGAGTTATGTGATCGCAGTGAAAGAAAAACTGGGGGTCCAAATTAACACTATGCGATCACGACTAGACCTATGTGATTGCATAGAAGGGAGGGACAGCAGTCAGATACATCAATGGAAAATGAGGAAAAATCGATCTGAAACTTATCCGAAACACACCCGAGACCTCGAGAATCAAAACCAAATATGCACACAACCTCAAAAATATCCTACGAACTTATTCGAGTAATCAAAACACCAAAATAACATCATAAACATCGAATTAAACCTCAAAATCAATGAAATTTCTCAAAACTTCTTTAAACATCAAATTTTGCATCTTTGACCCGAATCACGTCAAACTAAGTCCGTTTATTACCAAACTTCACAGGTAACACATATAAATCATATCGAACCTGTACCAGGCTTCGGAACCAAGATACGAGCCCGATACCATTGATTTCACATCAAATTTCATTTTCAAAAATCTTTATATTTTTCAGAAAATAATTTTCTTTAAAAAAAAATTTCTCGGACTTGGGAGCTCGGAATTCGATTCCGGGCATACGCCCAAGTTCCATATTTTCCTACAGACCCTCCGGGATCGTTAAATCATTGGTCCGGGTTCGTTTACCAAAAATATTGACCGAAGTCAACTTTATTTAAATTTCTAATACAAAATTATCATTTTTATCAGTTTTTAACATAAAGGCTTTCCGGCTACACGCCCGGGCTGCGCACACAAATTGAGGTGAGATAGAAGGAGGTTTTCACAACCTCTTACGGGATGACCTTTTGGGTCATCACATCCTCCCCCTCTTAAACAAACGTTCGTCCTCGAACGTGCCAGGATTCATCTTGAACTTATCGAATCACTGATTGTACACTTTAACACATACCTGCGGGTGATTCCACGTCACCCCAACTCACGAAAGCCTGATGAAACAATCACAACTGCAATATAGCCTTCACATCACCACTAATAAGCCTCATACCTCTACTTCTCACCCTCTACTCATTTACAAAAGACCCGATTCTAAATCCATATCTGGCATTAGCCTCAATCAGCTACATCAACTCATGACTACACCCACGAGGCACGACCACACAACATAGTACATCACACATAGGCTCATATAACACTTTTGATCACAATAGATGCCCGAAATCAACTAGACATTAGCAGTTAGCCCCACATCTGAAAGAACTTTGTTCCCAAACCCCATAACACTGATAATGATGCAATGAACACGAAGTCTTCATTATTAAACCCCCGAGTCACCAGCCACAACTGACACCATCGGGCACACATCCCGCAAACTAAACTAAAGAAAACACATAACGAAATGACTGAATAAGAAAATGGAAACGTATAAAGGAACTATCAAACAAGAGGCACAACTCTCTATCAATACCGACTTACCAAAAGCAACATAACAAGGAAGAAGCAAAGCATATGAACAAATCACAAAGATACCATCCCGATAAAATTTCCACTGCGGTACTCAGCCCGGTCCAAACATATCACAATATCACGAGGACCCCGCCCTCAACTCTGAATCACATACCGAAAATATATCATACCAATTGAAATTCCTCCACTAATTTATCTCGGCTGATAAAATCATAACGCTAACTGAATTCACATCTCGATGGAGTATCAAATCACAACTCTTAAACAAAATACTCAGGAAAATCATATAAAGCTTACCACGAAGAACAACAAGGACTCACTGCCAGTTTCATTGCTATCAAGAATGAATAAAATAGTGATAGACACGGGCTACTACTCAGAATCTCCCAACAGGAGCAAACACAAAATGGGGTGCAAACATAGAACTCACTCATAAATGAAACAACAAATAAGGGAACTCATCCCGACCAGAAGAGCTATAATGAAATACACTCGGTGCCCCTCTGCAATACATCAAAACATACCTGGGTGATGATATATGGCACAACGGCCTCTATTTTACTATATGAAACACAACAATGGGTCGGGTATCCCCCTCTTAGGGGCCCTTTACTCACCTGAATACCCTGCTACCATACATCTACCTGAATCCTGGAATAATCTCTTACCTTGTAACTAACATCTCCACCCTAAAAACAATCTTGCTGCCGACATGGCTGTGGAAAAACACACAATACGAATCCTCTGAGACCCATGAGTACCTAAAATCCCATGCGAAGCTGGTAATGCAAACTGAACTGGTTGACCCACAAAACTTCTACCGTGTTTTACCTTGCCTCCATAATACGGACCACTAGATTCCTCCGATATATGAGGCCTCATTTCCTTCCTGAACTCTCTTCCTGATCTCGTCTGTCCTCTCGATCCCGGTACCACATGCTCTCTAACCGGCGAATGATCCCCACTACCTGCTGATACGAGGCATCCTACTCTAACTCTCGAGCCCCGCTAAACTGAATATCATGCCTGAATCTCCCAAATGACTCTACGGACTCATCTCCCAGATGAAGCAACCAAGTGAAGTGCATGTCTGGACCACTCACTGAATCTAACGACATGCTCCCATAGTGACACAACGCCCTGACGCAACTGCTCAAACTCTACGTGTCGTACATTCTGAAAGAATTGAGGTGCAACCTCCCACAAGGCATCTCCGAAAACTGAATCCATGCGAGTGAAGTTAACTTGGTTAGACCCCAACTCATATGCCGCAACCACAGATCAACCAACTACTTTGAACCTGAGATGTGACAAAAGCAATCCAGCTCATCTCCACAATACCCGAAGCGCAAAGAATATAGTGACACTCCTCCAGGAAACCCTGGTATTATCTGCCACCAATCCACTGAAATATAGAAAGGTGGTACTTCCAATACCCCTCAATTCCAAGGTATTCTCCCTCCGATGCTGCTACCCTGACCATGGCTGAACTAAAACTAGGTGTCGTGCTGTCATAACAACTGGAACCTAACCAATATGACCTTGCTACTCTGGAGTGTAGACGGTGGGAATCTGAACTCCTCCCCTGATTTGTGAAGCATCTGGTGCACTAGAATCAACCTGTCTGAGTCAATGTACCACTTATACTCAAAACTGCGCTCAGGACTCCTGAAGTCCGGGGTAGAAATAGGCACCCCCAGTACATGTTCCCCAACTAGAACTACCTACGACTTCTCAACGGCTACTCTAATGGCATCTTAACTGCGGCACGTGCTCCTCGTTGGCCTCTGTTTCTGACCCTTGCGACACTTGCTCCGGGGTAACATCATCAGGAACCGTCGCTCGTGTCCTCACCATCTGTGAGAGAATGGAACGATAACTTCAAACTTCAAGATCAATAATCTTGCACGATAGGAATGAAGGAAGTGAAATTGCCCTAATAGTTCTGTAGCCTCTCGAAGATAAGTACAGACGTCTCTGTACAGATCCGCAAGACTCTACTAAACTCGCTTATGGCTCATAGCACCTATGAACCTAGAGCTCTGATACCAACTTGTCACGACCCAAATTTCCTCTGTTGGGTATCGTGATGGAACCTAGTCTTAGGGACTAGGTAAGCCTAACAGTTACTGAATAACAACAATAATAAAAGAAGGCTAGCAATCTCGATTTAAAATCTCAACAGAATACAAACTTTCCCAATCCGGTAGTACAAGTTCTAAGCTCTACGAATCTTCTACAACTTCTAAGTACAACTGTTTGGAAATAGATACAACAATGTATGAATAATAAATACAAAGAAGGTGACTCCGACGCCTGCGAACGCAGCAACAGGTTTCCTTGAGTCTCCTCGGCAACCATCCACACAGCTACTACAATATATACCTAGATCTGCACACAAAAATGTGCAAAAGTATAGTATGAGCACACCACAGCGATCCCAAGTAAGGATCAAGACTAACCTCGGTGGAGTAGTGACGAGGACTAGCCAAGACACCACTGTTCTACAAAATAAATAACATGAATATAGAAATGACCGAACGTTACATCTATCTAAGACTTCTCAGAATAATCCACCACAATGACAATATAAAGCGGAAGGAAATTACAGAAAATAATCACGAAACAGCACAAAAATACACAGAAAGATGGACAACAAAACAAGCCGAATCAAAAGGAAACACAATAAAATAGAGGACATCGATAACTCAACTCCACGTCGGTTTGTTCACATCGGGCCTTAGCCATTAAAAATTCATATCTGGTAGAAATCTTTAAACAGCAGTTTATATGAAAAACTTTTTCAAATAAAAAACATTTTAGAATGGAAGAGTTTACTTTGAAAACATACTTTCTCCAAAAGTAGATATAAGGATAATTAATCGAGAGAATTACGTATAACATGGTTTCTTTCAAACTACGAAGCTTCCAAAAGATGTTTTCCCAGTAAATGACTTCCAAATCTCATTTTAGGCAAGACGAGTGTTTTTCAAATATACTTTCGATGTAAAAGTCATTCAAGTATAATCATTTCAAACCATTGCTTTTTCAATAACACTTTTCAATAAAATCCCTTGATCAAAGTCTCCTCAAGATTTATCCAGTGGAACTCAGTCCGTAACTCAGAAATTACCATATCGTACCGGAGAAATATCAAATCTTGTCAATAAATGCAATAAGAGATCAGTAGGAATATTCAAATTTAGAACAACGAAATAAAATGCAAGGACAAGTGCACGGCATCACCCTTCATGCTTTTACTCGCATCGTCACCAAAACAAGTGCACGGCATCACCCTTCGTGTTTTACTCTCATTCTCTCCAAAACAAGTGCACGGCATCACCCTTCGTTCTTTATTCTCATTCTCACCAAAACAAGTGCACGGCATCACTCTTCGTGCTTTTACTCTCATAACATGGCACGACATTATCCTTTGTGCTTTAATATCATAACACGGCACGACATTATCCTTCGTGCTTTAATATCATAACATGGCACGTCATTATCCTTCGTGCTCTAATATCATAACATGGCACGGCATCACCCTTCGTGCTTTATTACTCTCATCCTCACAATACACGGCATCACAATTCGTGCTTTACAGTCTTCCTCACCCAAACAATATCAAGAACAACAGTTTGGCAAGGAAAAACCAACAATATGACCCATAAACCACCACATCCCGGAAAGGGAGTAATTAATACAAACAATATCATTAACAGCATAACTCGTAATAAAAACTACAACATCCCGGCAAGGGAGTCAACAGTACAACAGTATCACTAACAGTATAAACAATAATAGGAACCATCACATGGAACGGCATTATCCTTCGTGCTTCAATACCATAACTTGGCACGGCATTATCCTTTGTGCTCTAATATCATAACATGGCACGGCATAACCCTTCGTGCTTTATTACTCTCATCCTTACAATACGGGGCATCACCCTTCGTGCTTTACACTCTTCCTCACCCAAACAATATCAAGAACAACAGTTTGGCAAGGAAAAACAAACAATATGACCCATAAACCACCACATCCCGGCAAGGGAGTCAACAATACAAACAATATCATTAACAGAATAACCCGTAATAAAAACCACAACATCCCGACAAGGGAGTCAACAGTACAGCAATATCATTAACAACATAAACAGTAATAGGAACCATCACATCCCGGCAAGGGAGTCAACAATACAAACCATATCATTAACAGCATAGACAGTAAAAGAAACCATAACATCCCGGCAAGGGAAACAGCTATAACCAATCTCACCTAAACAGTTAACTTCACGGAATAACAATCAGCATAAACAAAAGGCCCAATAATAGGCAACATCAAGGAAATACCAATAACACAAATGTTTAGCAATTAGACCTAAATGGANAAGGCTAGATGACACTAATTATAGTCAATTAGGCAAGCTAGGAAGAAAATATAGCATGATGATAAGAGAAGTAGAATATTCAGTTAAGTCAAGTAAAGTGAAATAGCCAACGAAGAATCCAAAAATACGTAATTCTAATTTAAACAGGAAGGAATGAAATTAACAACCAAGGATTCAAGTGTAACAATTACAAATCCTACACAGGTAATATAAGAATCTACGAATCCTAAAAAGGGCAATCTAATTGCAAATAAGTACAAGTACACACTCGTCACCTCGCATACTCGGACTACAATCAACAAGGAAGACTCAATCCTAAGGGTAGTTCCCCCACACAAGGTTAGGCAAGATGCTTACCTCAAAGACGACAATCCGGTACTCAAAATAGACTTCTCGGGCGGAAAGACCTCCGGACGGCTTACAATCAACTAAAACAACTTCAAAATACACATGAAACGTATAAGGAACAATTCCTAATAATAAAGTCTCAATCTTTACAAAATCATAAAAATTGATCCAAAAATCGACCCCCCGGGCCCGCACCTCAGAACCCGACAAATTTTATAAATTCCGGTTACCCATTCCGATACGAGTTCACCCATACAAAATTTATCCAATTCCGATAACATTTGGTCTTTCAAATCATGATTTTTCATTTTAGAAACTTTCTTTCAAAACCCACAATCCCCTCAACCAAAAACACAAATTAAATGATGAAAACAAGAACTAATTCATGAAATATAATTAATTCTAGTGGAAGAACACTTACCCATTCGATTTGTGTGAAAAACCCTCAAGGAAACACCCAAAACCGAGTTCTAGGAGTCAAAATATGTTTAAAATGGGGAAACCCCCGATTTTGCAAACTTAAATTCTGCCCAAGTGTTTTGTGAATCGCGGTTGCGGGAATCGAGGCATGATCGCGTAGAAGGAATTAATTGTTGGTGCAAGATGTGCTACGCAATCGCGGGAAACCTTATGTGATTGCGTATAAGGGGCAGACTGGCTTCTGCGATCGCGGATGGAGTTATGCGATCGCAGTGAAGGAAAAACCGGGGCTCCAAATTAACACTATGTGATCGCGACTAGGCCTATGCGATCGCATAGAAGGGAGGGACAGCAGACAGATACAACAATGGAAAATGAGGAAAAATCGATCCGAAACCTATCTGAAACACACCCGAGACCTCGGGGCTCAAAACAAAATATGCACACAACCTCAAAAACATCCTACGGACTTATTCGAGTAATCAAAACACCAAAATAACATCATAAACATCAAATTAAACCTCAAAATCAATGAAATTTCTCAAAACTTCTTTAAACATCAAATTTTGCATCTTTGACCCGAATCACGTCAAACCAAGTCCGTTTATTACCAAACTTCACAGGTAACACATATAAATCATATCGAACATGTACCAGGCTCCGGATTCAAGATACGAGCCCGATACTACAGGTTTCACATCAAATTTCATTTTCAAAAACTTTTATATTTTTCAGAAAATAATTTTCTTTAAAAATTTATTTCTCGGACTTGGGACCTCGGAATTCGATTCCGGGCATACACCCAAGTCCCATATTTTTCTACGGATCCTCTGGGACTGTTAAATTACTGGTCCGAGTCTGTTTACAAAAAATGTTGACCAAAGTCAACTTTATTCAAATTTCTAATACAAAATTATCATTTTTATCAGTTTTTCACATAAAGACTTTTCGACTACAAGCCCGGTTGCGCACGGAAATTGAGGTGAGATAGAAGGAGGTTTTCACAACCTCGAAACATAGAATTAGCTAGAAAATTACGAGATGACCTTTTGGGTAATCACAATCTAGTCACCCATTATACTGGAGCATCTAATCAGTTAAACTCCAAAATTTGTTTCTTATTTAGTCACTGATCAAGCATTCGAGTATAAACAGTTGAGACTTAATCATCAACGCTAGTCATATGTATGTAAGTGTAAATTATCGAGTTTAATTGATATAATCATTGTATCCAATTACTTTAGTCGGTCGGTAACTTATTTTAAAACACTATATTCTCCAATCATGTGATTTAATATTGCACTACATCTTTTATATATAGAGAGAGAGAGGGGACATAGTGTCTATATAAAAGTAATTTAAAAAAAGACATATACTCTCTCTTTCTCTATGAGTCACACACACATATATAATATATATATATATATATATATATATATATATTTAAATCTCAATTATGCCAGCGAAAGAAGAGCGTCTACTAGACCCAACGCTATTCGAAATAGGTATCTACTCTTTCTCGTATATATATGCATTAGTATCACTTGCATGCAAAAACTTTGCAAATGTATTTTATGTTGTAGCATATTATAGCTACCTTAACCTGTAGCATATTAGCTAGTACCTTCTATCCTAGCAGTCGTGTGACCAAAAGGTCATAGGTTCAAGTCGAGAAAACAACTTCTTCAAAAAATGTAAGTTGATGGCTCGTACAATAGATCCAATGTGGTCCCGCCTTTCTTCGAACAATTCTCATTGGGAAGCTTAGCGCACCGACTGTCCTTTTTACTTGTAATATTAATTTTTTAGGTAACCTAATAGTAACCTCTATCAATATATAGAAGTTAAACTTTTTATGTATATTCTTTGTTTTTTCAGGAAAGCAGGGAAGGCAGCCAGGGCTGCAACTAAAATAGTTGATGATAGGGCAATCAAACCTTTAGATGTTTGGACGATAATAGAAGTTGAGAGGCAATATCTTCAAAAGTAATCCAAATGTTAATTATGTGAGCAAAAGAATAGTGCCTACCGGATCAAATGCCATACACAACAGGTACACTACTATTCCATATATTCATTAGTATGTTACCAATGAGAAAAACTTACTTAGAAAAGTTTTTGTAGAAAAGTAAGTTGCCATCACCTGAATGAAATTCTAAATAAGGAGAATTAAATTAAAACTTTTCAAGACTGAGGAAATATGAACGCACCATGTGATTTGATTGTGGAGTATATATGCTACCCAGTTTTTTGTTCCTCTTTAGTATTTTAGGAGGGTGTCATTTGTAATTGGGACACTGCAAAAAATAGATAGAATATTGGATAAGTGCATGAAAATGGGCAGTTTCCAAGATTTTAATTAGTTTTGGGGAGTCCTTATTGAATGATTATGTTGTCATTTTTGACGATTCAAAGGAACAAGTTTTTGCTTCTAGTTTGAGTGGAATTATTTTTTCTTTAAGTAGCAAATTTCACAAGGTAAAGCTAAGCTCCTAAACAAGACTCAGTTAAAGTTTACTTTTGTCCCACATTTTTAGCCGTGACTGGTGCCTAGTAAACTACAATTATTAGATTTAATCCTCACTTAGCTTAATGTTTCAGTTTTCGGTGGCATTCTAGATGTTCAAAAAGTTGGTCAGAGTATTCAAAAGTTAGAATTTTGTTAATATAGTTTTGATAGTTGTTATTGTTATTATTATTTTTGTTATTGTTGTTGTTATTGGTTGAATGACAGTAATGTAATAATGTCATTATAGGTGATTGGTTGTTGGCAAGTGGTGCAGCTATAAAACAACTATTTTTTAGAAAAAAAATCAAGGAAATCGACCGACTTCGGTCAGAAATGTTCATATTAATTCCCAGAAAATCAAAATTACCGACCTTATTAGGTCGAAATTATGATTTTAAATATTAATTATTTAAATAATACCGAACGTTTTCGGTCGGAATTAAAAACTTTAAATAAATATGTATAATTTTATATTTTAACAATACCGACCGATTTCGGTCGGGGTAATTTAAAAATAGTTAAAAAATATTTTTAACAATACCGACTGACGTTGGTCGGTAAAATTAATTTCTGTCAAACATTTTATCAAACAGCGTTGAAAGAAACCGACCGACTTCGGTCGCTCCATGTTTGCGTCCATTATTTTATCGACCAATTATAATGGTCGAAAATCGGTCGGTTTTTGTTGGATTCCGGCCGATTTCGGTCGATTTTCTGGATGCTTTTTAACAGTTTTTAGTAGTGGCAAAAACAGGGAGAGTTTTTCACTATGAATGAGAAGAAAAACACAATACAATCTATAGAATCTCCAACTACAACCCCTATATATCGATCCCAAATAGTCCAAAACCTATAAGAAAAAGGTTTCCCAATTTAACAAGGCCAATAACTTTTCCTTTCCCAAATCTTTTGTGATAATGGGTTTTCCTAAACATATTGTCACGACACAATTTCCCCTCTGTTAGGTATCGTGATGGCACTTAGTCTTAAAGACTAGGTAAGCCTAACACTTACTAAATAACAACAATAATAAAGAAAATCTAACAGTCTCGATATAGAAATTTTTACATGATTTACCATTTCCTAAAATTGGTAGTACAAGTCATAAGCTCTACAGAGTTTGCTAAAACTTCTAAATACAACTGTTTGAAAATGAGTAAAAACCGTTGAATACAAAGTAAGAAGGTGACTCTGATGCCTGCGAACGCAGCAACAGGTTTACCTTGAGTCTCCTCAGCAAGGATCCGCAAAGCTACTAACGATCAATACCTGGATCTACACAAAAATTGAGCAGAAGTGTAGTATGAGCACACCACAATGGTGCTCAGTAAGTATCAAGACTAACCTCGGTGAAGTACTGACGAGGACTAGTCAAGACATCCACTGGTCTAATAAACTGAATAAGCACAAGTATAGGAATGACAGAACATAACATCTATCTAATGACTACACGATATGGCTAACAACATAGCAACTACAATAAGATATATATCCCACCATCTGAAACTTTTCACTAGATCACTTCCTTCAACAAAATTACAACACGTGTTGGCTCCCACACCGGTGGAGCATAAGAATCACAGCTCGTAACCACTATACTCAGGAATCACATCAAGCCTACCGTACTGGACAACAGGAATTTACTACTAGTCTCATATCTCTCAATAATGGATGGAAACAAACGATAGACACAGCCTACCACTCATAGAATTTCCCTACAGGAGCAAACACGAAAATAGAGTGCAAAGCATGAAACTCACTCATAAATGAAGCAACAAATAAGGGAACTCGTCCCGACCAGCAGAACTATAATAAAATACAAATGGTGCCCCTCTGTAACAGATCAAAACATACATGTATGATAACATCTGGCACAACGGCCTCCAGCCTACTATATGAAACACACCAACAGGTCGGGCCTCCCCCTCTTGGGCGCCCTCTACTCACCTGAATAACTCGATGTGACACACCTACCCGAAGCCTGGGGCAATCTCTCGCCACACGACTGATATCTCCACACTCAAAGCAATCCCTTTGCTGACGTTGCTACGAAAATTGCGTCGTACGAGTACTTTGAGACCCATGAGCACCTGAAACACTGCGTGAAGCCGGAAGTGCAAACTGAGCTGGTTGACCCACAAAACCTCTATCGTGTCATACCCTGCCTCCAAAATAAGGACCAGCAGATCTCTCCAATCTACGAGGCCTCCTCGCCTCCCTGTACTCTCTCTCTCCTAATCTCGTCTGTCCTCTCGCTCCCGGTCCCACATGCCCTATAACCGGCAAGTGATCCATACCTCCTGCTGAAATGAAACATATGACCCTAACTCTCGAGCCATGCTGAACCGAATATCATACCTGAGCCCCTCAATGAATCTACAGACTCGCCCTCTAATTGTAACGACAAAAGTAGGTGCATGTCTGGCCAAATCACTGAATCTGACGGCATACTCAAATACTGACATAGTGCCCTTACGAACTGCTCAACTCCACGCGCCATGCATCCCGAAGGGACTGAGGTACAAACTTTCTCAAAAACATCTCTGAAAACTGAACCTATGTAAGTGAAGCTGCATCGGCCGGGATACCCAACTCATATGCCCGCCATAACTGATAAGTCGCTCCCTTAAGATGGAACGTGACAAAAGCAACCCCACTCGTCTCAACAATATCCATAGTGTGGAGGATGCTATGGCACTCCTCCAGAAAACCCTGTGACTCTAAAGCCAACCCGCTGAATGTAGGAGGGTTATATCTCTTGAACCTTGCAAATCTAAGCTACATTTCCTCGGATGTTGCTTCCCTGACCATGAGCTGAACTGGAACCACAAGTTGTGTCATAATGACACCTGGAACCTGACCAACGTGAACTCGCTGCTCTGGAGTGTGGGCAGTGGGAGTCTGGGCTCCTCCCCCGATTTATGAAGTAGCTGGTGCAATCGGAATCAACCCCGCCTGAGCCAATGTATCAAACATGCTCAGGGACTGCGCTAAAGTCTCCTGAAGTTTGGGGGTAACAGTAGGCACTCCGGTACCTGCCTCCCCCCTAACTGGAACTACTGGTGGCTCCCCAACTACTGCTCTGGTAGGTGCCCTAGCCACGGTATGTGCTCCTCGTCGGCCTCTACCTCTGACCCTAGTGACATCTGCTCCGGGGGGGACATCATTAGGAACCGCAACTCGTGTCCTCACCATTTGTGAGAGAATGGAATGATAAATTTCAAACTTCAAGATCAATGAATTCGCACGATGAGAATGAAGGAAGTGAAATTGTCCTAATAGTTCTGTAGCCTCTCTAAGATAAGTACAAACATCTCTGTACCGATCCAGAAGACTCTATTAAACTCGCTTGTGACCCGTAGCACCTCTGAACCTAGAGCTCTGATACTAACTTGTCACGAACCAATTTCCCCTCCGTTGGGTGTCGTGATGGCACCTAGTCTTAAGGACTAGGTAAGCCCAACATTTGCTGAATAACAACAATAATAAAGGAAATCTAACAGTCTCGATATAGAAATCTTTACAGGATTTACCATTTTCCAAAATTGGTAGTACAAGTCATAAGCTCTACAGAGTTTACTACAACTTCTAAATACAACTGTTTAAAAATGAGTAAAAACAATTGAATACAAAGTAAGAAGGTGACTCTGAAGCCTGCGAACGCAGCAGTAGGTTTACCTTGAGTATCCTCAGCAAGGATCCGCACAGCTACTAACGATCAATACCTGGATCTGCACAAAAAATATGCAGAACTGTAGTATGAGCACACCACAGCAGTGCCCAGTAAGTATCAAGACTAACCTCGGTGAAGTAGTGACGAGGACTAGTCAAGACACCCACTGGTCTAATAAACTGAACAAGCATAAGTAAAGGAATGACATAACATAACATCTATCTAATGACTACACGATATGGCTAACAACATAGCAACTACAATAAGGAAGGAAAAACAGCAAGTAATAGCGGAACACCATAATAAGACACAGAAGGATGGACGGGAACACAACCCAAATTCAAAAATCACAATATAGTAAGGGCTAGTAGTAACTCAGCACTGCCAATAGTTTCCACATCAGGCCTTAGCCAACAACCCCAATAAATTAGTCAAATCCTTCTAGTGTAAACTTTCACCTGTAAGTTTTTATATTGGGATCTTTAGAATATAATCCTTTCCAATAGGAATTTTTTTTGAAATATACTTCCTTCTAATATAAAATTTTCAAATACATATCCGTCAAACATAGTTCTTTCAAGATAATTACTTTTTAAATATAAACTTTCCAAATAATTGTCCTTCGAACATAGTTATTTCAAGATAAATGATTTTCAAATATACTTTTCAAATAAATGTGTTTCAAACATAGTTTCTTCAAGATAAATGCTTTTCAAATATACTTTTCAAATAAATGTCTTTCAAACATAGTTTCTTCAAGATAAATGCTTTTCAAATACAACTTTTCAATTAAATATCCTTCGAGTATAGGTCACCCTGTGACACCTAAGCATAGAAGATTAACAGCTCCGGACACAGATATATCAACAGGGGAATCTATCGGAATCCCGTCCCGTAGTCCCGAATTTATTATGCAGTACAGGAGGATCTCCCGGAATACATCCGCAGTCCCAAAATAAATATGTAGTATAAGGGGATCTCCCGCAATACGTTCATAGTCCCAAAGTAAATATGCAGTACAGGGGGGTCTCCCGGAATATATCTGTAGTCCCAAAGTAAATATGCAGTACAGGGAAATCGTCTGACCGTAGTCCCAAAATAAATATGCAGTACAGGGGGATCTTCTGAAATACGTCTGTAGTCCCAAAGTAAATATGTAGCGCAGACGACATAGATAACAGTTATATCACGACAGAAAAACTCGTACCTCACCACAACAAGTACAAAAGCAACAATAACAGTATTACAAAGTACGACGAGTAAAACAATTCAAGAACTTTAAATCACAAAGAAAAGAGTAGAACTCATTCACAAGGAATAACCACAGTAAAGAATGCTAGGCGTAAAGAGAACAGCTTAACAAGAGTAAAGTAAAGAATGTCCCAAATAAAGGCAAGTCATCTAAAGTAGAGGTTATCTAACTCCTTTTAAGGTTAGGCAATTACGAAAGATTTCAAAAATTCAATGAAGGATAAGCAGCAGAAGATAATCGTAACTCCAATTAAGGCTAAACAATTATAGTATTAGATAATAGTAATTTTAATTAAAGATAAGCAGTTTATGAAAAATGTAGCATGACAATAGAAGAGGTAAAATCTGCAGTTACGTCAAATAAGCTTCAATTAGACAGTAAGAGGGAGTCCTAAAGCAATTATCTTTAATTAAAGCATGTAGAAGTGAAACTAGCAAGTAGAAACCTAACGTATCAGCAACAACTTAATACACGGTAAATATAAGGATCTAAGAACCCTAAAAGCCAACTTCCCACAAATAAGTCCGAGCACGCACTCGTCACCTTACGTACACGGACTACAATCAACATAAAAGACTCAAATCCTAAGGGGTACTTCCCCCACACAAGGTTGGGCATGATACTTACCTCAAGGACGACGACCCGGTATTCTAAAATGAACTCCTCGGGTGAAAAGATCTCCGAACGGCTCAAACCTAACCAAAATAACTTCAATGCACAAATAAAACTCATAAGAAACTATTCTGAATCATAAAGTCTAAATCTTTAACAAAATCCATAAGTCGACCCAAAATCTGGCCCTCGGGCCCGCATCTCGGAACTCGAAAAATTTTACAAAATTCGAACACCCATTCCAATATGAGTTCAACCATACAAGAATTACCAAATTCCGATACCATTTTGTCCCTCAAATCATGATTTTTCATTTTAAAATTTTTTTTCAAAAACCAACCCAACCAACCAAAAACACAAATTTAATGATAGAAATGAAGGCAAAATCATGGAATACATTAAATGCTAGGTGAAGAACACTTACCTAATCGATTATCTTGAAAACCCCCAAAAGACGCTCCCAAATCCGGAGTCCAAAACTCAAAATATGAAGAAAAATATCCAACCCTCGAGTTATATGAATCTGCCAGGAGTTCCGGACCTGCGACAAAATTAGTCACTTCTGCGCAACCACAGGTGTGCATGACCAACCGCACCTGCGCTCCACTCCGCTTCTACACCCAAGGATCCGCTCCTGCAGCGCCGCACGTGCGCTCCAATTCTCCGTATCTGCGGAGACTGCCCAGACCAGCTTTTCTCGCACCTGCGCCTCCTCCTTCGCGCCTGCGACCATAGCACATGCGCCCAAGGTTCGCAGGTGCGATTACACCAGAACTCAGACCTCTTAAGCCCATGGAAAACCATCTGAAATTCGTCAAAAACGCACCCGGGGCCCTCGGAACCTCGACCAAACATACCAATCAATCCTATAACTTCATACGAATTTAGTCGAGCCTTCAAACCACCTCGAACAACATCAAAAACATGAATTGAGCACGGATTCAAGCCTAAGGAACTTTGAATTTTCCAAATTCTACAAACGACGCCGAAACATATCAATTCAAGTCCGAATGACTTCAAATTTCACACACAGGTCGTAAATGACACTACGAACCTACATCCACTTCCGGAATTCCACTCCGGGCTCGATATCAAAATTTTCAATGCCGACCGAAGTCGCCAAAAATCTAACTTTCGCCAATTCAAGCCCAAATCTACTATGGCCTCCAAAACACATTCTGGACGCGCTCCTAAGCCCAAAATCACCATATGAAGCTGCTAACATCATCCATAACTCATTCCTGAGTCGTTTACATAAAAAGTCAAACTCCAGTCAAATTCTCACTGCTTAAGCTTCCAAAACTAAAATCCTTCTTCCAATTCAACTCTGAATCATCCGGTAACTGAATTCAACCATGCACACAAGTCGACACACATAATATGAAGTTGTTCAAGACCTTATGCCTCCAAACGGAGCTTAAATTCTCAAAACAACCGGCCGGATCGTTACACCTATAGAGATTGGGTTTTCTAAAATACAAGAAAATAATTCAAGCTACAAAATAACAACAAGCATTACCGAACATATAATATAAGCTAGTTTTGTACTATTACTATAATTCAATAACACGTTATTTACTTTATCTTTTAAGTTGCTATCTTACTATAGATAATTACCTTTTGTTGTAAATTAAGTACTTTTGATGAAAGCACAACCCCTACCAAGTGAAACTCTATCTAGCTGCTTTATTTCCTTTGATATCCATAAACTAATTTCATTTTTTTAATTACTGTATCGGCAATTAAGAAATAAATCTCTACTTTGGTAATAATATTTTTGCGAGGTCTAGAAAAATCGAGCTCCACCCCAACAGGGGTTCCACTCAGTGGCGTAGCCACATTCTTATCAGGGTGGTCAGTTGACCACCCTTTGTCGAAAAATTACACTGTGTATATAGATAAAATATTACGTTTTAGAGGTATATAACATATATTGAATACCCTTTGTGGAAATTTTTTTCACTTCTTTCAAATTTAAATATCCTTGAGTAAATTCCTAACTTGTGACACTAGTTCCACTATCATGTATTCACGTTATGCTCACCGTATAGCTTAGTTATTGTGATAGCCATACTCATTTTGTAATTAACTTGTTTAATATCTTATCGATTGATACTTAATAATAACCTTATTTTTTGGTACCGACCATTGCGCTTTTATTAGGGCACGACAAGAATAAGATTATGATCAAAACTTGCTTTATGTAAGAAGCTTTATGTAAGAAAAGGACTCGACAAAATTGATATAGATATGGGATATAACTTTAGATTAGATATGTATAACTGCAATTGCACTTGGGTTGAAAGATGTAATAGTAAAAGATGGGAAAATGATTGTAAACACTCCAACCCAAAAATAAAAAAAATAAAAAAATAAAAGGAAGATGGGGAGATGACATAAATTTGGCCTCATGAGATGAAGCAATTATGTGACTCCAATTGTAAAATTTTTGAGCTTGTGTAACAACAGTGTGGGGACTAAGAAAATAGACCTCCAAAAGTAATTGACAAGGATGCACACATGATAATGACCGTGAATAAAATTCCAATCACAATATAAGAAGAATAAATATCGAAGAAAATTCGTAGAAATTTCCTTTATATAAAGCCCTAGTAGATATTAGTAAATTATTGTGCCAAGAATATACTCGAATGCTATTTTTTATTCCATTTATTACAAAAATACAAACTAGAGGTCTCCCCTTCCAACCCATTTACCCAATAAGAAGAAGATCCCGTTACTAGAAGCTAAGGTATTACACTACATTAAACTCTCTAATAATCAATACTTATATAAGTTAATCATCTCTAGCACGTAAATAAGAAATTCAACGAATTAACTCATAGATACTGCCACATTTGGTGTTGGGATATACTATTAATCATGCGGTTTAGACATATATTTTGTTTTATTCTTTATGGAACAATTATATATTTAATTAATTCAATTCAATAAAGTACTATTTTAAATAGATCATTTGTTACATGTGTGTCATTTTAGTTATGTAGTAGACAATTTAGTGTATGGCGTCTTAGCTCATGCACGAAAGATTAAATTGTTGGTTCTCATAATTAATAAATTTTGTTCACAATCAAAGATATTATTGGACAAAATATCTTGATGATTGTAGCACAAGATTATAGTATAATTTGTCTTGATTATGGGAGTGGTTTTACTCCGACTTCTTGTGCTAGTATACTCGGTGTATATTGAACGGACCAAGTAGAGAAAAGATGTTTTTGTACTGAATATATAAAATATTTTCTGTAATTCATTAAATGAGCTTATACTCCTAATCTTGATATAATTATTATGATCAATGTAATTTGTTTATTGTTTTGATTTATCAAAAGGTACGACTCTATTCCGAGTTAGTGTATGCCTAATAGATTGGACAATAACGAATAACATTTGTGAATAATAATTAGTTGATAGAATCCTTAACTCGGTTTTGAGTTTGATGATACCCCTTTATATAAGCTTATAAGTTTTCATGTGAAAACCCGACCGGTGGATTTTGTATCCGTCACATCGAATAGTTTAAGCGAAATTGTAAAGGATTTAATTAGTTTATTAAATTAAATTTTCAGTGATTTAATTTGATTAACTGGTATTTGAGATCTTAACATGGGGAGTTAAAATAAGTGTTATTGAAATTTCGAAATTCATACTGAGGAGTTCAATTGCAGTTTTTTAGTGGAATAAATTGTAATTAATTATAGTAAGAATTAATTCATGCTAATTTCGAATTAATGCTATAATTGGTAGCCTCTTATTATTTCTGTGGTCCCTGCTATACCTAATAAAAACCTGGACAAGACTTGGGTAAAAAGTAACTTGGGAGAAAAGTCATCCGTTAGAGTTAGAGTAGGATTCTACTTGTGCAAGTAGAATCCTACACGTTTTTGGAAGATAATTTTCGGCTAAAAATAACTCTATTTAAGGAGGACGAATTTCACATAATTACTTACTTTCAGAGTTGTATTGTTTTTGCGCACCCAAAAGCAAAATATTCCAAGATTTTATTAGGCATATAGCAGAAGACTGCAACCCTTGATTCTTGTTGTTTGGAAGCTTTGTCCAATGATTTCAAGAGGTTAGTGCTTCTAATCTTGTGATTATAGCATTGTCTAGTATTACATGTATTAGATGTCTGGTTTGTTTGGTTGTTTCCGCTACGCATGTTCTAACAATTTGTATAAAACACCGTCTTACATCTAACTAGATAATGTAATACCGCATGAATAGAGTAATATTAAAACGTGTTACTTAATGATACATGTTTGGTATGATTATTCTATGTCAAAAATATTTTTTATTAGTATCTTAATTCTGAAATTATGAATTAATATACACATGCATAAACGGTGGTGTTATATTTAATGACAGCCTGTTTAATTACGTTTTTGATGAATATCAATTTTTTTTTTTTTATAAAAACATGACTGTTTCTTGAATGCTATTAATTCTGTAATTATGGGTTAATACATATATGCATAAACAGTGAATTAAATCTGTTTGAGTTGCGTTTTGTCCATATTCAGAGAGTGTTATATTAATAAAAACTTGATTGTTTTGTATGATATTAGTTCTGTAATTATGGATTAATATACAGAATTATGAACAATGGCGTTTTCTTTTAACACTGAAAAACATACTGTTTTTTTTTTACAATTCTGTCTGAACATGTTTTATTATTATTATAATAATATTATTATTATTTGAGTTCTGAAATCATGTTTTAACATACAAGAGTATATTATGTGATTTGAACAAGTCCAAATAATAAAAACACTCAAAACAGCCAAAAACAGAATTCTACAAATAGGTCATGATTTTAGAATTCTGAAATTCTGTCGAACTTCGATTGACCTCAAATTTGGTAGGTTCATCGGAAACGGCCCAACTTAAACAACTCATTAGTTTTAGCTAATGATGTACGTCATTTTTTGGGCATTCAGGGTCGTTTAGATGGGTTTTTGGCTATTTTTATATTTTCTGTAAAAAAAAATTAATAAAAAGAATTTTTAAAAGAAATCTGTGATGGTATGGTTCAATTCCCATTGTTTACAATCATGTTTTACAGTAATATAATGAATTTATATGTTGACATAGGTCTTCTTCCCCATCGGATAAATTCATTATAGATGATTACTGTAGTTTTGCCTCTAGTTATTTGATTACTTATATTAACTCTCTAACTAAGTTATATGTTGATTTAATGAAACCAGAGTTTATAAAAGTGATATTTACTTATCTTAAATTAACAGTTTACTCTTCATCTGAGTTGTTCCTGTTTAAATTTATGGGGTTAATATCTTACATCACTCATATATTTTGCATGAATAGTTAAGTTTCCCTAACGAATCTAACTGCTCAATGAGCATGGTTATATGTGTAATGTACTATTTTTGAATTTAATTATTCTAAATACATAACTAATGATATATTTTATGTAAATATCTATCAGATTAATCATGTCTTCATTCAGCCCACTTACCTCAATTCTGAACCAAAACAAGTTAAAAGGACCGAATTATGTTGACTGGAAAAGAAACCTTGATATTTTCCTAACTGATGAAGGTTACAAATTTGTAACCACTGAGGAGTGCCTAGAAAAACCTGAAAATGCTACTGATGCTCAGGTTAAGGCCTATGACAAATGGGTTAAGGCTGATGAGATGGCGCGATGTTACATTCTTGCCTCTATGGCGAATGTTTTGCAACATCAGCATCAGTCTATGAGGTCTGCTTACGACATGCTTGAATGTCTCAAAGAGATGTTCGGTGAGCAAAATCGTGCAGCTAAGCAGACTGCCATTAAATCCCTTTTGAACACCAAGATGGCTGAAGGATCATCAGTCAGGGATCATGTTCTGATGATGATGAGTCTTCTAAATGAACTGGAGGTCCTTAGAGCCTTGATTGATAAGGAGTCTCAAGTTGAGATGGTCCTACAGACTCCGCCTGACAGTTTTCAAAAATTTCTCTTGAACTATAATATGAACAAAATGGATTTATCACTAGCGAAATTATTGAATGAGCTGCAAGAGGCGGAGTCTATTATCAAACAACAAGCTCCAGTTGTGGCACTCTATGTTGAGAAAGCTTCAGTTTCTAATTCGAAAGGCAATAAGAAAAAGAAGAAGGCTCAAAAGGTTTTGGCACCTGGTGGTACGGCTGGTGTGAAAGACCCCAAAGGCAAGTGCTATCATTGCAAGCAACCTGGGAAGCACAAGAAGCAATGCCCTGCCTATCTGTCAAAGTTGAATAAGCAAGGTAATTCAAACTTAAATGTCGTTGAAACTTGTTTAGCGGCTGTTTCTACCATGTTTTGGTGTGTAGATTCGGGAGCCACTAATCATATCTGCACTACTTTGTAGGGGTTTCAGGAAATGCGACGGCTAAGTGGGAATAAAATTTGCGTATTTCAAGCCAATGGCGAGCCAGCACCAGCTTTAGCTTTAGGAAATATTAGAGTTTCATTTAGTAGTGATAAAGTTTTAGATCGAAAAGATGTTCTCTATGTACCTTCCATTAGAAGGAATTTAATTTCGGTTTCTAAAATAATGGATGCTGCTTATAATGTTTATTTTGATAATAACTCTGCTGCTATTAATTTTAATAAATATTTTATCTACACTGCTGCAAGAGTACATGACCTTTTTATTCTTGATATATCTCCTCGTGTGCTACAACAACCAAAAGAATTGAATAACATTAATCTGCCACATAAAAGAAAACGTATTTCTGAATTGAGTCAAACTTATTTGTGGCACTTACGTCTAGGTCATATAAATCTAAATAGGATTTCGAGATTGGTCTCTGATGGACCATTGAGTTCATTGAAAGTGGAGTCACTACCAACATGCGAATCTTGTTTAGAAGGTATAATGACCAAGAGACATTTTCCCTCAAAAGGAAATAGAGCCAGCGATAAGCTAGAACTGATTCACTCTGATTTGTGTGGCCCTATGAATATACAAGCAAGAGGTGGTTTTGAGTATTTTGTGACTTTCACAAATGATTACTCAAAATACGGATACATTTATCTGTTGCGACGTAAGTCTGAATGCTTTGAGAAATTCAAAGAATTTAAGACGGAAATGGAGAAACGACATGATAAATATATCAAAACATTGCGATCTGATCGTGGTGGTGAATACCTTTCTGCGAAATTCATAAAATACTTATCAGATAGTAGAATTACATCTCAATTATCTGCCCTAGGAACACCACAACAAAATGGTATGATAGAAAGAAGAAATAAGACACTTATGGAAATGGTTAGATCAATGTTAAGTTATTCTGATTTGCCTTCTTCCTTTTGGGGATATGCTTTAGAAACAGAAAATTACATTCTACATTTGGTTCCTTCAAAGTCAATACCTTCAACTCCAATAGAATTGTAGACTGGGCGCAAGCCAAGTTTGCGGCACATTTGGGTTTGGGGTTGTCCAGCACATGTGCTGAAAGGGAAAGCGGATAAATTGGAATCAAGGAATGAAGTATGCATTTTTATTGGATATCCAAAAGGAACTAAAGGCGGTTTGTTTTACTGTCCCAAAGAAAAGAAGGTAATTGTTACGACAAATGCCAGATTTTTAGAAAAGTACTATTTAATGAACCATATTCCTAGAAGTAAACTAGTTTTACAGGAAATTAAATAATGGAGTAACTAAAGACTCTTCTCTAGAACGTATCCCGGAAGCCAGTATTGACATAACACTGCACTATCGTAGAGGGAGAAATGTCAATACACAGCAGATTGCACAAGAGTAATTCCCTGACATCTCACTACCCCAAAGTAGTGGGAGTAATGTTGAGCAACCTCAGATTGTTGAACAACCAGAAAATGTTCTGCAGCCTGCACTCCAGGAAGAAGTTAATGATATCCCAACACCGCAAGGTGTGGAGGATAACATTGAGGCTTCAGTTCCAGAAAATGATGTTGTGATTCAACAACAAAATCAGCCTCTACCTGTAGTGACTAGTCATAGTGGGAGAATTATTAGAAAACCTCTCGGGTTTGCGCTCTTGGGAGAATCTTATGATAGAATTCCTGAAGAGCCTAATTCAGAACCTATTAATTACGACGAAGCACTACAGGATACAGATGCTGACAAATGAGTTGATGCTATGAAATCTAAAATGGAGTCCATGTACTCCAATCAAGTCTGGGATCTTGTAGAACCACCTACTGGAGTCAAACCCATTGGCTGTAGATGGATCTATAAGAAAAAGAGAGGAATTGATGGAAAAGTGCAAACTTTTAAAGCTAGGTTTGTTGCAAAAGGTTTACTCAAAAAGAAGGGATCGATTATGAGGGAACCTTTTCGCTAATAGCCATGCTTAATTCCATTAGGATTCTCTTATCCATTGCTGCTCATTACGATTATGAGATTTGGCAAATGGATGTCAAGACGACTTTTCTAAATAGAAGTCTTGATGAGTGCATCTATATGCAACCAGTTGGTTTCATTAAAAGTGGCAATGAGCACATATTGTGTAAATTACAGAAATCCATTTATGGATTGAAACAAGCTTCTAGAGCATGGAACACTTGTTTTGACGCATCGTTAGGTTTTAATCAATGTGAAAATAAGACTTGTGTCTGTAAGAAGTGGAATGGAGATAAAGTTACATTTTTGGTTTTGTATGTAGATGATATTTTGCTCATAGGAAATAATGTGAGCATGTTGAATTCATTAAAGGAATGGTTGTCCTCACGTTTCGATATGAAGGACTTGGGACAGGCAACACATATCCTTGGGATCAAGCTTATGCGAGATCGCAAGTAGAGGATATGAGGCTTGTCCCAAGCACTTTATATTGATATTATTCTCACCAGATTTAGCATGCAAGATTCCAAGAAAGGCTTTCTCCCTTTTAGACATGGAATCTCTCTGTCGAAAGATCAGTCCCCAAAAACGATTGATGAGATAGAAAAAATGAAGGTGATCCCATATGCTTCTGCTGTAGGGAGTCTCATGTATGATATGCTATGTACTAAACCTGATATCTGCTTTACAGTTGGCATGGTTAGTAGATTTCAATCTAACCCTGTACGAGAATACTGGACTGCTATTCAGCATATAATCAAGTACTTGAAAAGGACTAGGGATTTTATGTTGGTGTATCACTCAGGTGATCTTGCACCCATTGGCTATACTGATTCAAATTTCCAGTCAGATAGAGACTCTAGAAAATCTACCTCAGGATATGTTTTTACCTTAGAGGTGGAGCCATAAGTTGAAGGAGTATTAAGCAATCATGTGTTGCTGATTCCACCATAGAAGACGAATATGTTGCTGCATCTGAGGCAACTAAAGAGGCTATTTGGCTCAGGAAATTTCTAAAAGAGCTTATTGTAGTTCCTTCGGTTCAAGCACCGATTGTACTTTATTGTGACAATAGTGGTGCATTTGCAAACTCGAAGGAACCAAGAAGCCATAAAAGGAGTAAACAGATTGAGCGTAAATATCACTTAATTCGGGACATAACTCAAAGAGGTGATGCAAGAGTTTTGAAGATTGATTCAGAGGAAAATTTGGCAGACCCGTTTACGAAGAGCTTGACACAGAAGAATATTGACAAGCGTGTAGAAGGAATGGGTGTTAGACTAGTAGACGCATGGTTATGAGTCTAAGTGAGAGATTGTTGGGATATACTATTAACCATGCGGTTTAGACATAGTATTTTATTTTATTCTTTATGGAACAATTATATATTTAATTTTTCAATCCAATAAAGTATTATGNTTCATAAAAAATAGGAGGTAGAACCAATAAAGATTTCTTTTTCGATTCATCCCTGGCCTCATTCAAGAATTGTTTTTGATCCAATCCGCAGGAATCAATAGAAAAGGCAAATCCCTTATGATACACCCTGGGTATTATTTTGCGTCGTTCCGTATATGAGCCTCTTCAAACCGGGCCTGACTTCTAGTGAGGGTTGGCGCCCTAGCATGTGGAATTAGTTCGAAAATACTTTCTTAAAGTGGCGAATCCCCAATATCTTCGTGTCATTTCTCCCCACACCCTCCCCCCCCCCCCTTTTAGGGTGCTAAAAAAGAAGCCAAAACCAGCTGTTTAAATAGATCATTTGTTACATGTATATCCTTTTAGTTATGTAGTAGACAATTTAGTGTATGGAGTTTTAGCTCATGTACGGAAGATTAAATTGTTGATTCTCATAATTAAAAAATTTGTTCACAATCAAAGATATTATTGGACAAAATATCTTGATGATTGTAGCACAAGATTATAGTATAATTTTTCTTGATTATGGGAGTGGTTTTACTCTGACTTTTTGTGCTAGTATACTCAGTGTATATTGAACGGACCAAGTAGAGAAAAGATATTTTTGTACTGAATATATAAAATATTTTCTCTAATTCATTAAATGAGCTTATACTCCTAATCTTGATATAATTATTATGATCAATGTAATTTATTTATTGTTTTGATTTATCAAAAGGTACGACTCTATTCCGAGTTAGTGTATGCCTAATAGATTGGACAATAACGAATAACATTTGTGAATAATAATTAGTTGATAGAATCCTTGACTCGGTTTTGAGTTTGATGATACCCCTTTATATAAGCTTATAAGTTTTCATGTGAAAACCTGGCCGGTGGATTTTGTATCCGTCACATGAAATAGTTTAAGCGGAATTGTAAAGGATTTAATTAGTTGATTAAATTAAATTTTCAGTGATTTAATTTGATTAACTGGTATTTGAGATCTTAACATGGGGAGTTAAAATAAGTGTTATTCAAATTTCGAAATTCATACTGAGGAGTTCAATTGCAGTTTTTTAGTGGAATAAATTGCAATTAATTATAGTAAGAATTAATTCATGTTAATTTTGAATTAATGCTATAATTGGTAGCCTCTTATTATTTATGTGGTCTCTGCTATACCTAGTAAAAACCTGGACTAGACTTGGGTAAAAAGTGACTTGGGAGAAAAGTCGTCCATTAGAGTTAGAGTAAGATTCTACTTGTGCAAGTAGAATCCTACACGTTTTTGGAAGATAATTTTGGCCAAAAATAACTCTAGTTAAAGAGGACGAATTTCACCTAATTACTTGCTTTCAGAGTTGAATTGTTCTTGCCCACCCTAAAGCAAAATCGTCCAAGGTTTTATTAGGCATATAGCAGAAGACTGCAGCCCTTGATTCTTGCTATTTGGAAGCTTTGTCCAACGATTTCAAGAGGTTAGTGCTTCTAATCTTGTGATTATAGCATTGTCTAGTATACATGTATTAGATGCCTGGTTTGTTTGGTTGTTTCCGCTGCGCATGTTCTAACAATTTGTATAAAACACTGTCTTACATCTAACTAGATAATGTAATACAACATGAATAGAGTAATATTAAAACGTGTTACTTAATGATACATGTTTGGTATGATTATTCTATGTCAAAAACGTTTTTTATTAGTATCTTAATTCTGAAATTATGAATTAATATACACATGCATAAACGGTGGTATTATATTTAATGATAGTCTGTTTAATTACGTTTTTTATGAATATTAATTTGTTTATTTTATATAAAAACATGACTGTTTCTTGAATGCTATTAATTTTGTAATTATGGGTTAATACATATATGCATAAACAGTGAATTAAATTTGTTTGAGTTGTGTTTTGTCCATAATCACAGAGTGTTATATTAATAAAAACTTGTCTATTTTGTATGATATTAGTTATGTAATTATGGATTAATATACAGAATTATGAACAATGGCGTTTTCTTTTAACAGTGAAAAACATACTATTTTTTTTTTTACAATTCTGTCTGAACATGTTTTTATTACTATTATAATAATATTATTATTATTTTGAGTTATGAAATCATGTTTTAACATACAAGAGTATATTATGTGATTTGAACAAGTCAAAATAATAAAAATACTCAAAACAGCCAAAAACAGAATTCTACAAATAGGCCATGATTTTAGAATTCTGAAATTCTCGAGCTCCGATTGACCTCAAATTTGGTAGGTTCATCGAAAACGGCCCAACTTAAACAACACATTAGTTTTGCTAATGATGTACGTCGATTTTTGGGCATTCTGGGTCGTTTAGATGTGTTTTTGGCTATTTTTATAGTTTCTGGAAATTTTTTTTAATAAAAAGAATTTTTAAAAGAAATCTGTGATGGTATGGTTCAATTCCCATTGTTTACAATCATGTTTTATAATAATATAATGAATTTATATGTTGACATATGTCTTCTTCCCCATCGGATAAATTCATTATAGATGATTACTGTAGTTTTGCCTCTAGTTATATGATTACTTATATTAGCTCTCCAACTGAGTTATATGTTGATTCAATGAAACTAGAGTTTATAAAAGTGATATTTACCTATCTTAAATTAACAGTTTACTCTCCATCTGAGTTGGTCCTGTTTAAATTTATGGGGTTAATATCTTACATCACTGATATATTTTGCATGAGTATTTAAGTTTCTCTAACGAATCTAACTGTTCAATGAGCATGGTTATATGTGTAATGTGCTATTTTTGAATTTAATTATTCTAAATACATAAATAATGATCTATTTAATGTAAATATCTCTAAGATTAACCATGTCTTCATTCAACCCACTTACCTCAGTTCTGAACCAAAACAAGTTAGAAGGACCGAATTATGTTGACTGGAAAAGAAACTTTGATATTGTTGAGATGGTCCTACAGACTCTGCCTGACAGTTTTCAACAATTTCTCTTGAACTATAATATGAACAAAATAGATTTGTCACTAGCGAAATTGTTGAATGAGCTGCAAGCGGCAAAGTCTATTATCAAACAACAAGCTCCAGTTTTGGGACTCAATGTTGAGAAAGCTTCAGTTTCTAAGTCGAAAGGCAATAAGAAAAAGAAGAAGGCTCAAAGGCTTTGGCACCTGGTGGTGCGGCTGGTGTGAAAAAGTCCAAAGGCAAGTGCTATCATTGCAAGCAACATGGGCATCACAAGAAGCAATGCCATGCCTATCTGTCAAAGTTGAATAAGTAAGGTAATTCAAATTTAAATATCGTTGAAACTTATTTAGCGGCTGTTTATACCATGTTTTGGTGTGTAGATTCGGGAGCCACTAATCATATCTGCACTACTTTGCAGGGGTTTCAGGAAACGCGGCGGCTAAGTGAGAATGAAATTTGCATATTTCAAGCCAATGGCGAGCCAGTACCAACTTTAGCTTTAGGAAATATTAGAGTTTCGTTTAGTAGTGATAGAGTTTTAGATATAAAAGATGTTCTCTATGTATCTTCCATTAGAAGGAATTTAATTTCGGTTTCGAAAATAATGGATGCTGGTTATAAATATGCCAAGTATGCCAATACTCTACATGCCATCATAAAATATATGTTATGAAACCAGTATAGATATGCACATAGTGCTCACAACTCTCGCACAGAAGTCCACTCAGTAATATATATGGCTCTCAGGCCCAGGGAAGTTCCATCTCGGAATATGCATAACACCGGTGACCGTAGTCACTCCGTACTGAGGAAAAATTCCAGTCCAGCCCCCACGGAGAAGATCCATCTCCAGAATATAGCACTCGGACAATTTCCATATCCAGGGAAGATCCATCCCTCTCATAACATCAGCTTCGTACAAGATCCATGTCCAGGGAAGATCCATCCCTCACATAACATCAGCTTCGGACATGATCCTAGCCCAGGGAAGATCCACCCCTCACATAACATCAACTTCGGACAAGATCCATGCCCAGGGAAAATCCATCCCTCAATATCAATGCGCTCACTAGGGTTGTAAAGACTCCGGAGGGGCCCTAGTGGCCCAAGCGCCATATCAAGCCAACAAAGGCATGATTTACATATCGTTGTAGTGTGCATTCCATTCTCATAACTATCTCAATAACAGGCTATCGGCCTCACTCAGTCATTACTCTTCAGTCTCACTCACATGGCTCACAGATGCCTCCATCAGCCCGAAACAATGATAAGTATGCATGTAATTAACAATACTGAGACTGAGATATGAAATAATATACTATAACAGGACTGAGTATATGACATCAAATAATCACAACATGAGACAACAATATATGATCACTCGGGTCTCAACATTTTCCGCGTGAAGCCTAGCATTTATAATTAACATGATTTCTAACATGTTTGCAATTACCACATTAATAGAAGCACATATATCATCATGGAATAATCATTAAGAAGTGTCATGGGATAAGCCAGACCACAATTTCTCGGTGCACACCCTCACACCGGTCACTTGGCATGTGCGTCACCTCAATTATAGTCATAAATCATTTAGCTTGGGGTTTCGAACCCTCAGAACCAAGTTTGAAAACATTACTTACCTCAAAACCGGCTAAAATACTATTCCGCAGTGCCTTTGCCTCTAAATCCGGCCTCTGAGTGCTCTAAATCTACCAAGTTCAGATTTTTATCATCAAATTATTCTTAAGGAGTTAATCCCAATCGAAAAATATCCATTTAGCTCAAAAACTCGAATTTGGTCAAAACTCGACTCCCATGACCGCGTCACAACACTCAGAAATTTTTATATCAAATTGTTCTTCATCATCCCACGAGTCCGTACATGTAAAGAACACTAAAATCGGAGTTCGTTTGACCCCTCAAATCAATCCCTAAAGGGCTCAAAATCTCAAGCCCTAAACCCACCTTTTTCTACTGCTTTTTGTAAATTTAACATTGATATTATGCTCTATAATCATCCATAAATGAGTTTTAAGGTCCAAAACACTTACCTCTATGAAGAACAATGATTTTCCTCTTCAAAAATCGCCCTCAAAGCTATCTGTCTGTACAAAAATGGTGTAAAAAGGGTTTAAGTCGTGGAGGGTTTAATTATATACTGCCTAGTGATTTCTTTACTGCGATCGTGGTAAAAGCCACGCGATCGCGGTTCACAATAGTTCAACCTCACGCGATCGCAACCCAATGCACGCGATCGAGAAGACCAATTGACCTCACCCCCCACGCGCCTATCATGACCCTACGCAATCGCGACCTAGCCCACGCGATCGCACTTCACCTTCTTCCAAACCTACGTGATCGCACCCCGATTCACGCGATCGCGATGTAAAAAATTTGCCTGGCCCTCAAAGTGTTCTATGCAATCGTAGCTCCCCCTATGCGATCGTAGAGAGTAAAAGTCTGTTGCGCCAAAACCAACAATTCTCTAAGTCCAAAAATGCCCGTTAACCAACCGAAATCCATCCCGAGCCCCTCAGGACCCCAACCAAAGTTACCAACACATTATAATTGATTATTCAAAGTTAGTTGCACTCTCAAAACACCAAAACTAACATCAAAACACCAAATTTACATCGCATCCAAGCCTAAGAACTTTGAAATTTATAAAATCCACCAATAATGCCGAAACTATCCAAAACAGCTACGATTGACCTGAAATTTTGCAGACACATCCAAAATGATATTACGAACTTGTTCCAACTTCTAGAATTCCATTCCGACCCTGATAGCCTATTTTCCACTGCCGACCGGAAATCACCAAAAACTAACTTTCGCCCATTCAAGCCTAATTCTACACCGGACATCACAAAAATATTCTGAACACACTCTTAAGTCCCAAATCACCTACCGAAGCTATCCGAACCATAAAATCCACATTCCGAGGTCATTTACCAATAAGTATACTCTCAGTTGACTTTCTCATTTTAAGGCTATTTTTAAGACTAAATGGTTAAATTCTCACCACAACCATTCTGATTCCGAGCCTACCAACTCTAACACATCAAGAACAGTATAACCAACCTATGACAAGTCAATAACAGTAATTTTTAATGCAATTTCTACGTAACGATAGACCGGGTCGTAGCATTCTCCCCCACTTAAACATACGTTCGTCCTCGAACGTGCCTAGAGTTGTTCCAACTACCACCAAAATTGTTGTGTAACCTACCATGCACATATTCGGAGGTGATCCCACGTCACTCTACCCCATATAGGTCTAATAGTACAACACAATTGAAATTTTGAAATCCAATCTTGACCCATAAACCTTAGAATTACATTTTCACATCTGAATCAATTTAAAAGATCAAAATCCCACAACTATAAACTGAATAAGTCTGGGCATACTTTTAAAAAGTCATATCCGTAACCCAAGATGAAATACCATGATACACTACATGACTCAAGCACTCGTGGCGATAACTCCTAATCACAATAGTTGCACAGAGCAACCCAATACCGGTACATAACCTCTTATCAAGAAATGCCTCGCTATTACACTTTCATATATTGCCGATGATGACAGAAACACGTAAAAACTAACAACCATTCGTCCGATCAGTCAGACATGAAGCTCCCCCTTCCCAAACAGGAATTATAGCAAATTTCTAAGCCGACTCCCGATATTTATCCTTCCAACTATGCTCCAGATAATTATGACAATATTCATTCTAGGTCAAATGACCTCTTCTGACATGACACATCAATACAATTCGAAACCATAACCTGTGCAACTCGTGCACTCAACAACAACATCCCAACGTAATCAAATTATATAAAAAACTCACATGAGAGGACTATCCTGCCATTAAAAATTACCCTCACAACATCATGCTAAAAGCCTGGCACACATCGTAAAAATCCAAACACACAAATCCAATACCAAAGGTCATACCCCTACATAACTCCGCTACACTGAGCGATACCATCGAAACGCTAGTCCACATGAAATACTTCAAGCCACTAGTAGATATCATTTACTTAGTCATTTGAAACTGCCAATGCCGCCTAAGAATTTTGACCTTCCTTCCAGAACTGAATCGTGAATTCACACATGCAGATCTCGACTCTACACAACATACCGCATACACCATGACATCCTATGATAAATATTCAAACTTCATGCTCCCTTCCTAGCCACAACAACTACTTACCCAACTAGCCAAGAACTTTCCATTCAATCCCATCTAGAAGCAAAATCACTATACATCACCTGGCCCTCAAACATGCTAGACTCACATCCCATTCATGGAAGTTACAAGCCATCGGTGTACGGCTGATACTGAGCACTCACGTGCGCGGTTGAATACATGAAAGGAGTTCAAAGAATTACGCTTCAGGTTTAATCAATGGATTCGCACGACAAGAGTTCGAGAATGTGAGATTTTTCCTAAAGGTTCTGCAGCCTCTCAAAAATAAGTACAGACGTCTTCGTATCGATCCGCAAGACTCTACTAAACCTGCTCATGACTGGTGAGACCTATTTAACCTAGTGCTCTGATACCATCTTGTCACGACCCAATTTCGGAGTCGTGATGGTGCCTGTCGTGGAACAAGGCAAGCCTCCCTAATTAACTAAGCTAAATTCAATTTCCAGTAAATATACGATTTTTAAACGAATTTATTAAAAATACTAAGAATCTGAAGTTTAAAACAATATTTGAAAAACTAAATTTAAAACCTCCAACCCCGGATCTGGTGTCACTCAATCATGAGCTACTATAACATAAAGCAAGGAAAAGGAGAAATGGACAACATTGTCTCAAAATAAAGAACAACAGGTAGAATAAGAAAGAGAAGACGAGGTCGCGATCGCCAGCTTCTACCTCGACAACTCCAATAGAAACGCTGACCGCTGCTCAATATCTGCTACAGGGTCTCGGTGTACCTGGATCTGCACACAAGGTGCAGGGGGTAACGTGAGTACACCAACTCACAAGTAACGAACCCAAACTATGGGATAAGAAGTAGTGACGGACAAAACCTCAATTATGTTACAATAAATAATATATAAAAATTAGACATGATAACGATTTATTAGGATGAGTAAATATGCCAAGTATGCCAGTATACTCTACATGTCATCATAAAATATATGTTATGAACCCAGTATGGATATGCACATAGTGCTCACAGCTCTCCCACAGACATCCACTCAGTACTATATATGGCTCTCAGGCCCAGGGAAGTTCCATCCCGGAATATGCATAACACCGGTGACCATAGTCACTCCGTACTGAGTAAAAGGACAGTCCAGCCCCCACGGAGAAGATCCATCTCCGGAATATAACACTCGGACAATATCCATATCCAGGAAAGATCCATCCCTTTCATAACATCAGCTTCGGACAAGATCCATGCCCAGGAAAGATCCATCCCTCACATAACATCAGCTTCGGACAAGATCCATGTCCAGGGAAGATCCATCCCTCACATAACATCAACTTCGTACAAGATCCATGCCTAGGGAAAATCCATCCCTCAATATCAATGCGCTCACTGGGGGTGTAAAGACTCCGGAGGGGCCCTAGTGGCCCAAGCGCCATATCAAGACAATGAAGGCATGATTTAAATATCGCTGCAGTGTGCAGCCATTCTCATAATTGTCTCAATAATAGGCTCTCGGCCTCACTCAGTCATTACTCTTCAGTCTCACTAACATGGCTCAAAGATGCCTCTATTAGCCCAAAACAATGATAAGTATGCATGTAATTAACAATACTGAGACTGAGATATGAAATGATATGCTATAATAGGACTGAGTATATGACATCAAATAATTACAACATGAGACAGCAATATACGACCACTCGGGTCTCAGCATTTCCGGCGTGAAGCCTAGCATTTATACTTAACATGATTTCTAACATGTTCACAATTACCACATTAATAGAAGCACATATATCATCATGGAATAATCACTAAGCAGTACCATGGGATAAGCCAGGCCACAATTTCTCGGTGCACTCCCTCACACCGGTCACTTGGCATGTGCGTCACCTCAATTATAGTCATAAATCATTTAGCTCGGGGTTTCGAACCCTCAGAACCAAGTTTGAAAACATTACTTACCTCAAAACCGGCTAAAATACTATTCCGTAGTGCCTTTTCCTCTAAATCTGCCCTCTGAGTGCTCCAAATCTACCAAGTTTAGATTTTTATCATCAAATTATTCTTAAGGAGTTAATCCCAATTGAAAAATATCAATTTAGCTCAAAAACTTGAATTTGGTCAAAACCCGACTCCCATGACCGCGTCACAAAACTCAGAAATTTTTATATCAAATTGTTCTTCATCATCCCACGAGTCCTTACATGTAAAGAACACTAAAATCGGAGTTCGTTTGACCCCTCAAATCAATCCCTAAAGGTCTCAAAATCTCAAGCCCTAAGCCCACCTTTTCTACTGATTTTTGTGAATTTAACACTGATATTATGCTCTATAATCATCCATAAATGATTTTTAAGGTCAAAAACACTTACCTCTATGAAGAACAATGATTTTCCTCTTCAAAAATCGCCCTCAAAGCTCTTTGTCCGTACAAAAATGGTGTAAAAAGGGTTTAAGTCGTGGAGGGTTTAATTATATATTGCCCAGTGATTTCTTCACTGCGATCGCGGAAAAAGCCACGCGATCGCGGTTCACGAAAGTTCAACCTCACACAATCACAACCCAATGC
>ML430661.1:0-68758 GCA_005239525.1 Nicotiana knightiana | reverse complement strand
CCCCCACCCCACGCGCCTGTCATGACCTTACGCGATCGCGACCTAGACCACGCGATCGCACTTCACCTTCTTCCAAACCTACGCAATCGCACCCCGATTCACGCGATCGCGATGTACAAAATTTTCCTGGCCCTCAGAGTGTTCTACGCGATCGCGGCTCCCCCTACGCGATCGCAGAGAGTAAAATTCTGCTGCACCAAAACTAGAAAACTAGCAATTCTCTAAGTCTAAAAATGCCCGTTAACCAACCGAAATCCATCTCGAGCCCCTCGAGACCCCAACCAAAGTTACCAGTACATCATAATTGATTATTCAAACTTAGTTGCACTCTCAAAATACCAAAACTAATATCAAAACACCAAATTTACAACGGATTCAAGCCTAAGAACTTTGAAATTTCTAAAATCGACCAATGATGCCGAAACTATCCAAAACAACTGCGATTGACCCGAAATTTTGCAAACACATCCAAAATGACATTACGAACCTGTTCCAACTTTTGGAATTCCATTCCGACCCTGATATCCTATTTTCCACTGCCGACCGGAAATCACCAAAAACTAACTTTCGCCAATTCAAGCCTAATTCTACACCGGACATCACAAAAATATTCTGAACACACTCCTAAGTCCTAAATCACCTAAAGAAGCTATCCGAACCAAAAAATCCGCATTCTGAGGTCGTTTACCAATAAGTCAACTCTCAGATGACTTTTCCCATTTTAAGGCTATTTTTAAAACTAAATGGCTAAATTCTCACCACAACCATTTCGATTCCGAGCCTACCAACTCTAACACATCAAGAACAGTATAACCAACCTATGACAAGTCAATAACAGTAATTTTTAATGCAATTTCTACGTAACGACAGACCGGGTCGTCACAGAAACGGAGAAATGACATGATAAATATATCAAAACATTGCGATCTGATCGTGGTGGTGAATACCTTTCTGCGGAATTCATAAAATACTTATCAGATAGTGAAATTACATCTCAATTATCTGCCCCAGGAACACCACAACAAAATGGTGTGGCAGAAAGAAGAAATAAGACATTTATGGAAATGGTTAGATCAATGTTAAGTTATTCCGATTTGCCCTCTTCCTTTTGGGGATATGCTTTAGAAACAACAAATTACATTCTAAATTTGGTTCCTTCAAAGTCAGTACCTTCAACTCCAGTAGAATTGTGGACTGGGCGCAAGCCAAGTTTATGACACATTCGGGTTTGGGGTTGTCCAACACATGTGTTGAAAGGGAAAGCGGATAAATTGGAATCAAGGACAGAAGTATGCATTTTTATTGGATATCCAAAAGGAACTAAAGGCGGTTTGTTTTATTGTCCCAAATAAAAGAAGGTAATTGTTACGACAAATGCCAGATTTTTAGAAGAGGACCATTTAATGAACCATATTCCTAGAAGTAAACTAGTTTTACAAGAATTAAATAATGGAGTAACTAAAGACTCTTCTCTAGAACGTATCCTGGAAGCCAGTATTGACATACCACTGCACTATCGTAGTGGGAGAAATGTCAATAGGCAGCAGATTGCACAAGAGCAATTGCCTGACATCTCACTATCCCAAAGTAGTGGGAGTAATATTGAGCAACCTCAGATTGTTGAACAACTTGAAAATGTTCTGCATCCTGCACTCCAGGACGAAGTTAATGATATCCCATCACCGCAAGGTGTGGAGGATAAATTTAAGGCTTCAGTTCCAGAAAATGATGTTGTGATCCAACAACAAAATCAGCCTCCACCTGTAGTGACTAGTCGTAGTGGGAGAATTATTAGAAAACCTCTCCGGTTTGCGCTCTTGGGAGAATCTTATGATAGAATCCCTGAAGAGCCTAATACATAACCTATTAATTACGTCAAAGCACTACAGGATACAGATGTAGATAAATGGGTTGATGTTATGAAATCTGAAATGGAGTCCATGTACTCCAATCAAGTCTGGGATCTTGTAGAACCACCTACTGGAGTCAAACCCATTGGTTGTACATGGATCTATAAAAACAGAAAGAGGAATGGATGGAAAATTGCAAACTTTTAAAGTTAGGCTTGTTGCAAAAGGGTTTACTCAAAAAGAAGGGATCGATTATGAGGAAACCTTTTCGCCAGTAGTCATGCTTAAATCCATTAGGATTCTCTTATCCATTTCTTCTCATTACGATTATGAGATTTGGCAAATGGAAGTCAATACGGTTTTTCTAAATGGAAGTCTTGATGAGTGCATCTATATGGCACAACCAGTTGGTTTCATTAGAAGTGGCAATGAGCACATGTTGTGTAAATTAAAGAAATCCATTTATGGATTGAAACAAACTTCTAGAGCATCGAACACTTGTTTTGACGCATCGATTAAAACTTTCGGTTTTAATCAATGTGAAAATGAGTCTTGTGTCTATAAGAAGTGGAATGGAGATAAAGTTACATTTTTGGTTTTGTATGTAGATGATATTTTGCTCATAGGAAATAATGTGAGCATGTTGAATTCAGTAAAGGAATGATTGTCCTCACGTTTCGATATGAAGGACTTGGGACAGTCAGCACATATCCTGGGGATCAAGCTTATGCAAGATCGCAAGCAGAGGATATAAGGCTTGTCCCAAGCACTTTATATTGATACTACTCACACCAGATTTAGCATGCAAGATTTCAAGAAAGGCTTTCTCCCTTTTAGACATGGAATCTCTCTGTCAAAAGATCAGTCCCCAAAACGATTGATGTGATAGAAAAAATGAAGGTGGTCCCTTATGCTTCTGCTGTATGGAGTCTCATGTATGCTATGTTGTGTATTAGACTTGATATCTGCTTTGCAGTTGGCATGGTTAGTAGATTTCAGTCTAACCCTGGACGAGAACATTGGACTGTTGTTGAGCATATAATCAAGTACTTGAAAAGGACTAGGGATTATATGTTGGTGTATCACTCAGGTGATCTTTCACCCATTGGCTATACTGATTCAAATTTCCAGTCAGATAGAGACTCTAGAAAATCTACCTCAGGATATGTTTTTACCTTAGGAGGTGGAGCCATAAGTTAGGGGAGTATTAAGCAATCATGTGTTGCTGATTCCACCATGGAAGCCGGATATGTGGCTGCATCTGAGGCAGCTAAAGAGGTTGTTTGGCTCCGGAACTTTCTAATAGAGCTTAATGTAGTTCCTTCGATTCAAGCACCGATTGTACTTTATTGTGACAATAGTGGTGCAGTTGCAAACTCGAAGGAACCAAGAAACCATAAAATGAGTAAACATATTGAGTGTAAATATCACTTAATTCGGGACATAACTCAAAGAGGTGATGCAAGAATGTTGAAGATTGAGTCAGAGGACAATTTGGCAGACCCGTTTACGAAGAGCTTGACACAGAAGAATTTTGACAAGCATGTAGAAGGAATGGGTGTTAGAGTAGTAGACGCATGGTTATGAGTCTATGGGAGATTGTTCGGATATACTATTAACCATGCGGTTTAGACATAGTATTTTATTTTATTCTTTATGGAACGATTATATATTTAATTTATTCAATTTAATAAAGTATTATTTTAAATAGATCATTTGTTACATGTGTGCCCTTTTAGTTATGTAGTAGACAATTTAGTGTATGGAGTCTTAGCTCATGCACGAAAGATTAAATTGTTGGTTCTCATGGTTAATAAATTTTGTTCACAATCAAAGATATTATTGGACAAAATATCTTGATGATTGTAGCACAAGATTATAGTATAATTTCTTGATTATGAGAGTGGTTTTACTCTGACTTCTTGTGCTAGTATACTCAGTATATATTGAACGGACCAAGTAGAGAAAAAATGTTTTTGTACTGAATATATAAAATATTTTCTCTAATTCATTAAATGAGCTTATACTCCTAATCTTGATATAATTATTATGATCAATGTAATTTGTTTATTGTTTCGATTATCAAAAGGTACGACTTTATTCCGAGTTAGTGTATGCCTAATAGATTGGACAATAACGAATAACATTTGTGAATAATAATTAGTTGATAGAATCCTTGGCTCGGTTTTGAGTTTGATGATACCCCTTTATATAAGCTTATAAGTTTTCATGTGAAAATTCGGCCGGTGGATTTTGTATCCGTCACATGAAATAGTTTAAGCGAAATTGTAAAGGATTAATTAGTTGATTAAATTAAATTTTCAGTGATTTAATTTGATTAACTGGTATTTGAGATCTTAACATGGGGAGTTAAAATAAGTGTTATTGAAATTTCGAAATTCATATTGAGGAGTTCAATTGCAGTTTTTAGTGAAATAAATTGTAATTAATTATAGTAAGAATTAATTCATGCTAATTTCGAATTAATGCTATAATTGGTAGCCTCTTATTATTTATGTGGTCCCTGCTATACCTAGTTAAAACCTGGACAAGACTTGGGTAAAAAGTGATTTGGGAGAAAAGTCATCCGTTAGAGTTAGAGTAGGATTCTACTTGCACAAGTAGAATCCTACACGTTTTTGGAAGACAATTTTCAGCCAAAAATAACTCTACTTAAGGAGGACGAATTTCACCTAATTATTTACTTTCAGAGTTGTATTGTTTTTGCCCACCCAAAAGCAAAATCGTCCAAAGTTTTATTAGGCATATAGCAGAAGACTGCAGCCCTCGATTCTTGCTGTTTCGAAGCTTTGTCCAACAATTTCAAGAGGTTAGTGCTTCTAATCTTGTGATTATAATATTGTCTAATTTACATGTATTAGATGTCTGGTTTGTTTGGTTGTTTTCGCTGCACGTGTTTTAACATTTGGTACCTCTAAAAATTGATATAAATTTCAATACTTGAAGATCTGTGCAATAATATGATGCTATAACATGTTTTAAGTGATTTATGCATTACTTTTAACATTGTCTTTTTAAAAATAAATAAAAAAGGAAGTGAGGTTTGGTCATGTTGGACGTATTTAATCCATTTTGACTGAGCGCACTTACCTGGTACCATGTTTGCCAGGCGGCTGCTCTTTTCAAACGTGTGCTCTTATTTGATCATTCTTGGCCCAAACTTGATCACATTTGAATAATCCCTACGTTACTTTGACATAATATTAAAATAGGCAAAGAACTCCACGGCCACCTCGATTTTCATGTCAATTTTTTACTTGGCATTAATTGGAAGGTCAAATTTGAATTTTCGGAGCTGCCTATATTGATTGTTGTAAATTATATTTCCGTAATACTCGCATTTTAAAAAAAAAAAAAAAAGAAAATTATTAAGCCGAGAATAGAGAGCAAAAACTCTTTTATTCGGAAAAATGAACAAGTATTGCTAAGTTGATGATTGAACAAAACGAAACATCCTCATGGTACATCTTGACAAGTAGACACGATAATATGTAAATAAGGTGGTTTTTTCCTTTTCTTTTATATGAACAATGCAGTAGAGATTCTACTTTAACTATGTTTTCACATCTTGTCTTAATTTGATCCGTGCACAATAAAGTCATGATGTGAACAAATGAGTAACTTTAGTGGGGCCAATTCAACTTTGTGTTTGTTTCGTAAAAATATCATTCTTTGTTTTGTTATATAAAAATTATTTAACTTTGTGTTTATTATTTAAAAATCTTTTTTTTTAATTATTTTACTCTATTAATCACAAAAGTCACTTTGGACAGATTTTATAATACTTTTACTTGAAAAATCTATTATGTCCTTGACATATCCTTTCATTTATGTGGTACATTTTATATGATATATTTTTACCTAGGTATTTCACTTATAATTAAATTAACTTTAAATTATTTTATTTATTTATAATATATTCATACATTTAATTTTTTTCATGACACTCAATTTGCTTAATCATATTCAAACATGAACATATTTGAAATATAAAAATGATGAAAAATATATTTTTTAATATTAATTTAAAATAATAAAAACAAATTTGTTTAACAAACGATAGTTTTATATATTGAATAAAAATTTAATAAAAGTTTCAAAGATATTTATGTTTAAAATTAAGTTTTTTAAAGCTTTATCTGTTAATATTATTATTTGAAAGTATTAATATGATGTGTCGTTTTGCTAAATGTGGATATCTTATTTATAAATCAGTGAACTTTGATTTTTTAATTTTTATTAAATATATTTCATTAAACATGATTAAGTAAGTGGACTTGAGATTTGTTCACGGTAATGTTACTGACAAATTTAATAATGCTACTTATATATCTTGAAAATTAATATTAAGAAAAAAATTAAACGTACGAATATATTACATAAATGGAAGGATTTATAATGTTAAGTGCATAATATATTTTTCAGGTGAAAGGTTTGTAAAATCTGATCAAAGTGATTATTGTGATAACTATAACATCGTAAAATAAATTTTGTGTAACAAAAGAAAGAAAAATAACTTTTGGGTAATGAACAAAAAGTTGAATGACGTTTACGTAACAAAAGAAAGAAAAGTAATTTCTGGATACTGAACATAAAGTTGAATGACCACCCATAAAACTTACTCTGAACAAATCGACTGCCATTTCTTTTCTCGTTTGGGTCGAGGAAATGGTCTTAAGGGCTGCAATTCAAAAATAGTCAGATTTACAAGTGGTAATTAAAAAATAGTCATTGTTTCAAAAGTAATCGAAATTTAGTCAATTTTCATGTAAAGATAAATTTGAACGAAAACGTTGTTCAAAATTCGGAAAATATTCTAGGATAATATGCTGGAAGTTCATACACAAGTGTTCCAATCTCCAATATATTGTGCCGGAACTTTCCGTGTGTTGGAGTTCCAGCAAAATATGCTGAAAGTTCACACACATGTGCATCGATCTCCAATATATTATGCTGTAACTTTCTGTGTTGCAGTAATATAGTGGCTATATTTCAATGACTTTATAAACGCTAGTTATTTTTTAAATACCAGTCCGAAAACTAGCTAGCCCGTACTATTTTCACGTCTGAAGGCCTACGGTCTTTTTCATTTTTGGGCCACGGTCTGGCATATCATTTTCTTCGGGGCACTTGCATCCGTACCCGCTTTTTGTGTCACGATTTAACTTATATCCGCTTGGTAAAAAAAATTGCAAGTGTACCCGTTTTTCGCATAACTTCAGCATACAGGGCCGAAGTAGCAAAGACAATCATGCAAAACTTCAGCATTCTAGTAGACAGGCCTGAAGTAGCTTGCGAACTTCAGCTCTAGAGTGAAGTTTTTGTCTTTGTAACTGGGGAGCTCCAGCTTTAGCGCTGAAGTTTTTGTTTTGTAACGCGAACTTCAGCTCTAAAGCTGAAGTTTTTGTCTTTATAACTGGGAAACTTCAGCTCTAGAGCTGAAGTTTTTGTCTTTGTAACTGGGGATCTTCAGCTCTAGAGCTGAAGTTTTTATTTTGTAACTCGCGAACTTCAACTTCTTTATAAGTGGGAAACTTCAGCTCTAGAGCTGAAGTTTTTGTTTTTGTAACTGGGGAACTTCAGCTCTAGAGCTGAAATTTTTGTTTGTAACTGGCGAACTTCAGCTCAGCGAGGAAAAAAGGGGGTTGAAGTTATTTAAAAATAGGTACAAGTTAAAAGTTTAAAAAAAATGGATATAAATTAAATGAGAGCAACCAAATAGGGTGCCACGTGTAATTTTTATATTTTCTTCTCGTTTGGGTACATGAACCAGCCCAATCCCATTTGTTTTGTTTTTCTTTATTTTATTTTCTGCAAATAAATAAAATGGGAGGACTAGAGAGTCACAATGTATTGATTAAAACATAATTAGGAAACAATAAAGACATGGACTATTATGAAAATTAAAAACTAAATAGGGACAAAATTGACTAATTTACCGGGCGCACCAATCACTGTGCTGACCAACTGTTACAACAAAACATGGCGTCTAAGAAAAGTGAAGTAAAAGAAAGTCAGTCCCGAAGGACGGTCCAGTTGGTTTGGAGGGCATTGTTCGCGGGCGACGCGGATTCAATCTCCCTTCAATGTTCTTTGGGTCTGAGACTATCGTACGAAATTTACCTAGTGTAATTTATATTTTTTATGTAGTTTGCAAATTATTATATAGAGAGCAAATTTACCCAATTGCACATAGTGCTCACCGAAAGATAGAGACGGTAACATTTGCGAGTTTTCCTGGATTCAAAAAAAAATTGGAAAAGAGAGGAGAGAACATTATACTTTAGTTTTATCGGTCTTTTTTTAGGTTAGTTTTCTTTCTTCTTTTCTCAATTTGCATTTTCAACAAGAGAATTGAGACGATGACCGGTGCTATTGACACTATCCAATATTTTTACTTTTGATAGGAAAATTAAATATTCTTCGTTTACAAGTAAAAAGGCATTCGAAAATTCATCTTAAATGAGGTAGAATGTTATAACACTGCAATGACCTCAATTTTGATGTGCGATTTTGACTTTAACATAAATAGTGTTATAAAGTTTTAGTACACAGTTTTTTAAACTGACTATCGTAAACTGTATTGTTGTACTACTTATTAAACAATCGCGTAGAAACAGAAGCAGAAGTTCGACCTAGACTGTCAAGGTTGGTCTGGTACATGGATAATGAATAATTAATTTCGGAATTAAATTTGAGATGAACTTATCTCATATTTGATTGAAAAAAAATTATAGTATAATTAATCCCAAGATAAGTATTACAGTATTACTTTTTTTCTAATAAAAGGGTGGGATAATAATTCTAGAATAATTAATTTAGAGATAATTTATTTTCCAATCAGCGCGACCTCTTAGAGTAGTACATTAAATCAACGGTGAAGCCAGATGGTGAGTTGAATACTCTTGGACAAATAATTATTTTATGTATATAAAATTATAAGTAAATTATTATAAATTATATTTCTTATGTAGGCAAAAATTACTTTTTATATGCATATACTAAATCTTGAATATTCTTAATGAAAGTTCTTACTTTGCGACTGAGTTGAATATATAGTGGTATAGATGATGGTCACTAATTCTTATCCTTCAATAAACTCGTCAATCTTATCATTGTTATCCTCATTCTGGTTTCTTAGGCCGACATTGTATTGCAAAGTGTCTAATCGCTGGCACATATCCCTTGGTCAAAACATCTAGAGATTTGAATCTAATCTTTTCTTTCATGAGAAAGCCCCTAAAGATTCTACTTTTGGTATGGTTTCACATCTTCGCTTAATTTGATCACAATTCATTATGTCAAATGGCTGCGAACTTTCTAAGCTAGGTTAAGATTTCAAGAGAACATAAATCATTTAGTCATTTATTTTAATCTATTTAGGTTTTGGTGGAAAAAAATATTCTATCCTTATTTGTAAGAAATAGCGCGTATAAGACAAACCACCGTCATGAAAAACGTTGAAATGATAAAATGAACTATTCAACCGCTTGTTCTTGCATCCTTGTGGCCACCGTCACAGGGGTCAATTTAAGTTAGTACATAGGATGACCCGTAAAAAAAAATAGTTAGTACATTAGTACATAGGTGTCTATCTATAATAAAAGAAGAGGCAAAAGTATGTTATTAAAACAAATGACATAATTATAAAAAATTAAGTGAAAAAACAAAAAATAAGAAAATAAAATATTGCCAATTTAAATTGAAGAGTATTTTGTTTCTAATATATATATATATATATATATATAGAAAGAGAGAGAGAGGGGTAAATAATTATTGATGCCAAGTGGTATAATCATAAGATGCAAATATATTAAAAACATTACCCATTCAAATTGGGGAGTAGTTTCAAGTTGGAGTTTTAAAAATATATTAAAATAAAAAAATAATTAAAAAAATAAAATTAACCATAATAAAAAACGAAATATATAAATAAAAGAAAAGCCCATTCAAATTGAGGAGTAGTTTCAAGTTGGAGTTTTAAATTATTTTAAAATTAAAAAATGATAACAAAGAAATAAAATAACTTTCTATTCAAATGAAAAATACAAGAAGTCAAGTGATATTGTTAAGACAAAATATTTTTTAAGTGACATTCAAATTGAGGAGTAGTTTCAAGTTGGAGTTTTAAAATTAATTTTAAAATTAAAAAATTAAAAAATAAGAAAAAATTAAATTAGCTACAGTAAAAAAATAAAAATATTAAAAATTAAAAAATAAAAAAACTACCAATTCAAGTTGGAGCGTAGTTTTGGTTACTCCCTTTCTAGCTAAAATAACTTTGAATTTTAAAATTTTAATTAATAGGCTACTCTTTTTAAATTATAAATACAGATATCTTACAATTAACTATAATAAAAAAAGGAAAAAAAAAGTACTCATTCAAATTGAGAAGTAGTCTCAAGTTGGAGTTTTACAAATATTTTATAATAAATAAACAAAAAAAAAAAGGAAAAAGAAAATTAATTATAATTAAAAAAGGAAAATATATATAATAAAAAAAGGAAAAAACTACCCATTCAAATTGGGAAATAGTTTCAAGTTGGAGTTTTACAAATATTTAAAATATATATAAAATTAGCTATAATAGAAAAATGAAAATATATAATAAAAATTATCCATTCAAATTTGGGAGTAGTTTCAAGTTAGAGTTTTGTAATTATTTTAAAATAAAAATAAAAGATAATTTTACGATATTTATATTTTAAATTAATTAAAAAATAAAAGATAAATAAATAACACTCAGGAAAATCATCAATAATATTAAGTACTTGCTAATTCAATAATAAAAATTAAAAGGATCAAACAATTTATTTGATTACTATCTGATGTGTATTCTTTAATTTTGTATATATTGTGTTATATTCCTGCACACTATATTAAATAATAAAATACAACTAATATTTATTAAATTTACATGATATATTAAATAATAATTTTATAAGATTAATATTCGGTTGGGCATCATGCGAGTTCTTATACTAGTTAGTTTAAAAAAGCAGTTGGTAAATCGTAAAAAATAAACTTTTATAAAACATCGTTTTGACCTTCACGTTCAAAAACTCTGTGTACTGCATTTTGACATCTTGCAGTTTGATGAATTGATCATCTATTTCTGCTTAAACATGTCACTTTTAAATTCCATACTTGTAAATGATTGTGTTACCAAGTATGAAACAAAATTCGCTGATTTAAGCTAGTAATTTTTTTAAAAATCCTTAAGTAATGTTTTGTGTAAGTAAATGTGATTTATACACATTATACCATGTATGTTAAGCTGCAAACTGTAAAGCTTTGTTAAATTCAATTTTGAGAAATTTTTGATAACATATTTTAATGAAGACGACAAACAATATGAAATCGATTTTTTGCGTGGAAAAGAAAAATCAAACAAACGGATTCAAAAGTCAAAAACAGATCTCCAAAACTTAACTTAGTTTTTAATACTTTTCCTCTTCCTAAATCTCCAACTCCAAGGCAAAAATAAAATTCAAATTCACATCTCCAACTCCTAGTATCCAGCAATTAAGAAAAACTGTTTTTTCAAGTCTCTATAAATTCTCAACCAATTCCATTTCCCAAATCCTGAAAAACCCCTTTCTAAACATTTAAACAAACAAAAAACCATAATGATAAACAGCACAAGTGAAAGCAGCGATGCTAAGTACCACCTACCAAAGCGCATAATACTGGTCCGTCACGGCGAGAGCCAAGGGAATAAGGACGACAATGCCTACAGCGTCACCCCAGATTACAAAATCCCTTTAACTACACGAGGGGTTGATCAAGCCAACCAAGCTGGGTCCCGCATTCTTGATGTTGTCTCCGACCACGGATCATCGGACAACTGGAAGGTTTACTTCTATGTTTCTCCTTACGTCCGCACGCGCTCCACGCTCCGGGAGATTGGCCGCGCATTTCCGATGAATAGGGTGCTTGGGGTGAGAGAAGAGTGCAGAGTTAGAGAGCAGGATTTTGGGAATTTTCAAGTGGCTGAGCGTATGAAAGTGATTAAGGAGACCCGTGAGAGGTTTGGGAGATTCTTTTATCGGTTTCCAGAGGGTGAATCCGCTGCTGATGTTTATGATCGAGTTTCCCGTAAGCATTTTTTATACAACTCTCTTTTGATTTTGCAATATTATGTGTATCATTTGTTATAATACGATGTTTTAGTTCTATTTTTGTCTAGCAAGAATGTTAAACCAAGATATCGAATTTCTTTAATATTTAGATACTTCCTACATTCCATTTCTGTGTGACACTTTCTCTTCTTTGATCCACTCTAAAATATTGAATCTTTTCTTTACTTTGAAATTCTTTAATTTCATTACATTAATTTTACCTTGAAAGACATGCTCTTGTATGAATGATATTGTATTTTGACGATGACAAGTTTCTAAGAGTATTTTTGGTATATTATATATATTTAGCTTATGCATAAATTGTAGTATATCTTTTGTTCTCGGTCTGTGCCTAGTCAAACTAGTCATATAAAATGAAGTAGAAGGAGCCTAATCTTAAGATAGTTAAGTGGACACTATTTTTGATTAGTTCAAAAGGAAAGAGCAGGATAATTAATTTCGTGGCGGAGCAACCATATTGTTATTTGATTGAATTGTATATTGGTTGCTGGTATGCATTTGTTGAATTTTTACCACAGAAGGTTCATTTCATATGGTGTCTTAATAGCTCTGTGTTGTGATAATTTGATGAGCTTGCTAATGACTTACTGCATCAGCCTATGGAGTATGGACTTTCTGCTAGAGATTGTGTGAGTAAGTTATTTTATCAAGTCTACATCTGAAATGCGATCTTTATCTAGGATTTTAAGATACATTTGACTATTCGAGAGCTTTCTGGCATCATACCTTGCCTAGGATTTCTTACTGTGGTTGAGATGGGGGGGATGATGGTGTTGCTGGTTTTAGAATAATAGAGACAGTCTCCCAGATTGTACCAATTTGTAGGGGAAAACCTCTTTTTAGTTGAGGGCATTTTGTTCTAACCAATACGTTTCAGGTTTGGCTTAGACCAAGATTAGGTCGTGATGTAGGTTTTATATTTAGCATGATGTTTAGGTTGCTACGAGATCCATCACTTTTCGGCACTCAAATGCAAGACGGATTTCAGCGTGTCCTGCTCTTGAGATTTGTGTGTTAAAATATGTTGGTGGTATTGATCTTGCATTCCTGATGTCCACATTGAATTAGTTTAACAGCATCAGACTTTTTGACCTGTAGTATTATAATAGCAAATCATACTAAAAAGAGGTGCAGGTAAAATCCAGCCCTGCAGCCTGTGCCCAATATGTTGTTCATCTTGCTGAACGGAGGCCAACCGTTAATTTGCTACAGCAGGATTCTTCCTTCCGGTGGCATTACAATTCTTTTAATTGCTTACTTGAAAATTATATTTCCCTGCCTGCATTCTCATTTCTCATATATCTCCTGGATATAATTGTAGCTTTGAGTCTCAAAACAACTTAGCTCCATGTCTTACAACTATTATTCTGATTGAAACCAAGAAATAATCTTCAAATAAGACGTTGATTAAATGGCTAAAGGTAATCGAAATATGAATTTATGGTTTATAAGGAATTCTGTTGCAGAAAAGATGTATACTGCCCTTTTGAGATATAAAGCTGAATAAGCTTTGGTCCTTCCTCTGTTGGCTGGGATAAAGACTGTTGTGCTAATGAATTATGGTCATGCTAAAATAAGGATAGTATATCAAACTGGTATGAGTCCTTAATGCTTTTCAAAAGATTATATTGAAGAGATATTTTATTCAGTCTCTGTGTAAAATAGTACTGTAACTTCCATTATGTCTTCATAAAGTGTAATCGACTTGCTTATGTCTTCAGAGTGTTACCGCCTTGAATGGATTATAAAGTGATGTGCTTTAAATAATTAACTTATATGCAGTAGTACAGGGTAACTATTACTATGCTTACGTGTATCTACAAAAGTTCTCTGTTATAGTGCAACTGGTGGTTCAGTGCTCTGAATGAGGAAGGTGTTTGCATATTCAGCTGCAAATTAAAAACTTCAAGTTTTAAATCGATGAACTTTTAGTGTGATATTGAGTTTCATGTTAAAAATTCTGTAATGCAGATTTCCTTGAATCTTTATGGAGGGATGTTGATATGAACAGGCACCATCATGACCCTAACGACGAGTTGAATCTTGTAATCATATCCCATGGTCTAGCTAGTCGAGTCTTTCTAATGAAGTGGTTCAAGTGGACAGTTGAGCAATTCGAGTACCTAAACAATCTTGGGAATTGTGAGTTTCGAGTTATGGAATTAGGGGCTGGTGGTGAATATAGCTTGGCAGTCCATCATAGCGATGAAGAGATGCTAGAATGGGGGCTATCCCCTGAGATGATAGCAGACCAAAAATGGCGGGCTAATGCTAACAAGGGTTCTCTGAATGATGATTGCCCTAGGTACCTTGATGCTTTCTTTGATCATCTAGCGGATTCAAATGACGAAGATGGCGAAGATTTGAAATCAAGCAACTCCTTATGCCCCTAGCATAGCACTGTTGCCGTGCGTTTGTTCCAATTCATTACTTGCTGTTGTATTGTTCGTTGGTTAACTGACAGAAATGTCTGTAAGATATTCTCTAGTTTCATGTAGTTATTCCAGTTTTAGGATCCCGGAGGTTTGTTTCCTCTTGTAGGCATTATCAATGTCAATTCCTTGTAAATTTAAAACATTCAATTGTATATTTAATAGTATTTGACATCAAGGACGAAGTATGTATGACAGTTCGTTTTGACTGGTGAAATTATGGTTTTCTAACCATATGGAGATTGAATTAGTATTGACTGGTGAAGTTTACAAATTATGTACCAGCTTTCACTGCTGAAAGTATTGAGAGCAGTGTTTGTGTTTTAACCAGTTCCATAGTTGTCCTGTCCTTCTGCTTCCGAAAGCTATTTGTTTCTCAAATTCTTTCCCTCCTTGTGATACTTTTGATGATTGATATATAGACATTTGTAAATATGACCCCATATATATGTTTTCCAAAGTTGAGCCATGAGTTTTTCTTTTTAAGTTGGAGTTATGAGCTTTTAGACTTGAGCTACAGCCTACAGGCATTATTGATGAGAAATTCATTTCTAGCCACTAGGGCCAAACTTATATCACCTAATAGCCACAAAATAACCTTATACAAGTCATAGCCTAAAAGCAATAATAAAGGCTAGCAACTGCAAAAACTGAAACCATACGCTCAACGCAAACGAAAAGGAAAGCACTCCTAATCGATTTTGTTACCTAAATTCTCGCGTTCAGTATGGAATCTTCAATCTCCAAACACTATAAAAGTCTCCCAATTAATCATATTGTCAAAAAAATTCTAGGGTTTCTTAAGATTAAACCCAGAGAAGAGCTCCAAAAAATTCATGGTGAAATTCAAAGTTTTTGTACAATTGTGGCCTACAATCAGCTTAATAGAGTTGGGATTTTGTTCTTAAATTGTGAAATTGATACAAAATCGATAACCTCAACTAATGTCAATGAATATTGTGAATGTTTGAACTACTGTTCCAATTTTGATTCCGATTTTACTTCAACACAGTGGTGAATGGGTAAGTGAGAGTAAATTTGTTGATTTCCTTGTTAATAGCGTGCTGATCAATTCAGACTGTAGCTATGAGTATTTTATTGGTGAGATGTACACGCAATTGAGTATAGATTCAATTACAAGTGCGATGGAGATAAAATGACAGTGAAGGATGGCTATATAGCAATTCCAATATATAATGATATGAGTGTGCGCTTGTATATAGAGATGAAAAAGAAAAACCCGGATATCACTGAATATCCATTATGCATAACATGAAAAACTCTGTATTCAAGTACTAAATGCTCATATTCAAGTTCATATTTGGGTGGAAACTTACTCGCAACAACTTCAGCTGGTTTACAATGTCAGAACGTAGAAGTACACGGAACTAACATTGTTGAGATGATGGATAATCACGGAAAAGAAGACAAATTTGAAATAATAAAGGCAAATTATATAATAGACAATCCACAACATGAAGAAATTGCAGAAGGTCAGTTATATTGGGACAAAGATACGCTCATTAGTGTAATGAAGCACTACGCAATACGAGAAAAATATCAATTTATAGTAGATAGATCATCTACAACAAGGTATAATTTCTACGTATGAGATTGAACTTCTCTGTAATTGTGTATACTGCTTGTATTATTGTATAATGAGATTGCATATGTATACTGCTTGTTTATTTGAGACAGAAGTGAAAATCTGAAGAAGTGCACTATCATAACACTATATTTTAAATAGGTATTGTCTTACATGTTGGATGAAAGTTGCAAATGGAGTATTAGATCTTTAAGTCTACACAAATCAAATGTCTTCAAGGTTAGACGGTTCAATGATCTTCACACTTATCTAGAGACGAGTATACTGTTTTCACAAGTCATGCTACTTCGTCAGCCATTGCAAAAATGATTTGCAACAAATATGACAATTGAAAAACAATATACACTCCGGCAGATATCATGAGCGACATGAAACAACAATATGGGATTAATATGAGTTACATTAAAGCTTATAGAACAAAAGAAAAGGCGCTTGAACTGCTAAGAGGGATACCATACGAATCTTATAGTAAACTGCCGGGTCACTTGTATATGATAAATATGACAAATCTTGGTTCTGTCACAATGTTATATAATCAGAGGACGGGTGCTTCATGTATGTCTTTGTCGCACTAAATGAATCAATCATAGGATGGAAATACTGCTACTCTATTGTAGTGGTTGACGGGACATTCCTCAAATCATCACACATGGGAACAATGTTAACAGCTAGCGCACAAGATGTGGCAGGTGAATATGTCACAGACTCGTATAATAATTATATATGGTATAGATAATTCCTATCTGTGTATAACAAAAATAACATGTGGATGCTTTCTTATTTTCTTAACCAGGTAAAATTTATCCACTGGCATATGATGTTGTCGATTCTGAAAATGATGCTTCGTGGGAATGATTTTTTGAAATGTTTAGACAGGTTTTTGGGGAAAGGGAAATGATGTGCATCGGATCTGATCATCATGCAAGCATATTGAGGGCTGCTTCGATTGCGCATCTAGAGGTATCTCGCTGTGTATGCATCTTTCATCTTTGGAATAACATAAAGAAGCAGTTCAAAAAGAACTATGACCGGCTGAGGGAAGTATTTTTTGCAATGGCCAGAGCATACAAAATTGAAGATTTTAATCGCCTCATGCAAGATGTAGATAACATTAATAAGAGGGTAAGAGGTTACATATTCCAAGTTGGTTATGAAAAGTGGTCCATAACGCATTCCACTATTAATAGATCCATGGTGATGACTTCAAATATTGTCGAGTCACTCAATGCAAGAAACAGATAGGCAAGAGAGCTACCAGTCATGAGTTTGCTAGATCATATGATGAATTTGGTTATGGAATGGAATAATACAAATAGAATGACTGCAATGAGTACATTTACTGGCCTAGGGAAAAAAGATAATGAAGTGATGAAGTAAAATAGCTATTTGTCGCAGAAGATGACGGTAAATATTCTTTTATCATGTCTTACTTCATACGCCTGAATAACATACTTTGACAAAAATGCATTAATACTTGTCATATCCTTATTTTACTAATGATATTTATTTAAATTTAGGTGAGGCTTTCAACCGATTATGTATATGTAGTAATGGATGCTGAAAAAGGCGAAACATAGTCTGCTTGCATAAAAGAGAATGCTCGTGTAAACGATTTAAAGTGGATGAGATTCCTTGTCCACATGCTATGGCATTGGACTGTACATACACATAAGAGCACCCAAATTTGTTTTGCCTATTACACCAAGGAATTCTTCAAAAAGACATATGAAGTGCCAGTTAATCCACTACCAGATGAAACTACATGGGACCTTCCAACAGATCAGGTGTTAGATAATGAGGTCCCACCATCGATAGTGAAGGGAAAATCAGGAAGACCGACGAAGTCGCGACGCAATGGACTTTATGAATATCTGTATGCTGAAACAGTTACTTGTGGACTGTGTGGAAAACAAGAACACAACAAAAGAACATGCAGGAATCCTCAAGACAACTAGTAGATGTTGCTACAATGATTTAGTATTTTGTAACACTTTTCCTTGTAAAAATTACAATTAGAATATCGAAAAAATAATGAGATTTGCAATCAGATTCTCTCTGATGTATGGATAAAGATGCTACTTTTGTCGTAATGAAAGTATTGATAGAAGTTTTATGCCAAATACCATTATGGACGTCACTATACAAAAAAAAAATATATATAATAGATAAAAATATATAAAAAATATATAATATAGACTGCAACTATACAATTTATATATAATATTTTATTCTTATACAAAAAATAAAAAAATAAACTCTCGCTATATAAAAAATATACAAAATAGATGTCATTATACAAAAAATATACAAAGGGGACTGTCAATATACAAAATAGAACTTGTATATTTATACAAAAAAATAGACTGTCACTACTGTAGATACTATTACTTGCAATAGACTGTGACTATACAAAAAATATACAGAATAAATATCACTATACAAAAAATATACAAAATAGATATCATTACACAAAAAGTATACAAAAATAGATGTCACTATACAAAACATATACAAAAGGACTGTTACAATACAAAAATATATAATATAGACTGCAACTATACAATCTATATAAAATATTTTATTCGTATACAAAAATAAAAATATAAACTGTTGCTATACAAAAAATATACAAAAGGGACTGTCAATATACAAAATAGAATTTGTATATTTATACAAAAAAAAAAGACCGTCACTACTATATCTACAATTTACATACAATAGACTGTGACTATACAAAAATATACATAATAGATATCACTATACAAAAATTATACAAAAATAGATGTCACTATACAAAAAGTATACAAAAATAGATGTCACTATACAAAACATATACAAAAGGACTGTTACTATACAAAATTATACAAAATAGACTGTCGCTATACAATTTATATACAGTTTAGCTGCCACCCAAACTTCATTCACAAAACTTCCTATAACAACTTAGCAACACCAGCTAAATTTGTAAAACCTGTCGAAACAAACTTCTATATAAATTACAAAACTAAAATTGTAGAAAAGTCAAAACTACACAAAATCTGAAGCTTACATAATTTCACTATTAACTGAAAACAAACAAGTCGCAATTACAAGTAATATTCAACATTAGCATTTCAAATGTATTGTTCAAAAATATCCCAAACAAAAAGCATAAAACGTGACATAAGTATGCAACTCTATGCAACTGTGATATAAGCATAAGACAATATCATAACCAAACTACTTCATCTTAAAACTACATGTGAATTTTCTGCTAAACTATCCCAAACTACTCCATCTTGCTCTTCAACTTGCCCTATTTCTTGATATCCTTCAAAGCTTTGTCATCAACAATGGAATGCAACTTGCCCTTTTTCTTGTTATCCTTCAAATCCTTGTCATCAACAACGAAATTCGACTTTCTCTTTTTCTTGTTATCCTTTTTTGTCAGGTCCTTCAATCTATCAGTAGACTCGTCATCACTAACTGCACGTGCTCTTTGTTTCTTCACTCCATAATCCCATAGAAATATACCATATCGGTTCCGTATCCCATCAATATCAATAGCTTCAGGAATACTGCTGCCTTGAATGATGCACTCAGCAAATGCATCAACATAAACACCACAGTCACTACATACAAGGTCGCACATAAACGAATAAGTTAGTATAATATCCAAATAGGAATTCATGTACCAAAAATAAATAAGAATCAGAAATATTCAATAATAATTTACGTGTTATCTTGCGTTAGCAACCCACCAAAGACATGAATCTCAAAAGGATCAATGGTGGGGATTCCCATAGGATTCTCCTTTGTGTCCAAAAACCAATACAATTAAGGAAATATGGGAGCAATACTGAGTATGACTCAAGTGATCTCTGAACTGCACTATTTGCCGCGCGCTACTCATGGAATCGTATACATAAATGCATAGATTTTTGAATGACAGTCTCGCCAATATCCAGTGCCACTTATCAAACCGATTTATAGGGAAAAAGACTTCATCAACAGTACACCAAGGAACATTACATCTTAAAAAATACCGAAGTATATACTCAACAATTGGATCTGTTTCAGTAATCAAATTCATGTCTCTCTTTTTCTTCAAAAACTCCTTGTACAAATTCGAAATCAAGCAATTAAACCAACAATCGGTAGTTGTGAATCTTACTGAAACATCAACATCGTACTTCCCTTTCTTTCTCAAATAGTAAAAAATAACATCAATATGCTGAAATATGAAGAATAAATACACATTGTCAGAAAATTACAGTATGAGACAACATCAATATGATGAAAATATGAAGAACCATTATAACATTGACTTACTGAATCACACAAGGGTAGGCCGAGATATGCAAATGTGAAGAACCATTTTTTTATCCAATATCATCAACTCGAAATTCCAAAGATTTTATTTAGCTTATTGCTATTCTCTGTATAAACACCATCCCTGATGAATCAGGATAAAAATATATGGTTCATAACACAAAACACGAAAAATAAACAAGAAATAAAAAAGAAAAAGAAAAAACAGAAACATAAAACTTACGATGCATTAGTCCTTAAACCTTTATTGATGAAAGTGTTCCACTTACATAATATTTTGAAATCGACAGGGTTGTCAAAATTTCCCTGAAAATGATACTTTATAGTGAAGATGGACTTATTTGACTTATTTGTCAAGATGGGCTTCTTTAACTTAGTTGGCTTATCTTGAGCAACTTGGATGGTGCCACCAGAGTCAAATGTGTTCATGAATGGTGACTTCATGACCCCTGCTGATTTCCTTTATCTAGGGATCATTTCAGGCGTGGCATGATCAACAACAACTATACGATCTTCCTGCATAGTAGAGATATTTGTATCCACTCTTAAACAATGACCATGTACAATATTTTGATTGAAATACTTTTGGGTGATTGCGGTTATTTGAGCCTCAGCATCACTAGTCCAACCATTGTCCTCACCAACTTCCTCACAACTGTTTTTACCAACAACTTGTACAGAATCCTCCACCACCAACTTGTCACAAAACATCTGGGTGAGCAACTCGGTATCCTCAATTCAGGCTTTATCATCATCAACTCCTTCACTACTTTTACCAGCTTCTATAGAATCCTTCACCACACCCTCCATAATATCAACAGTTTGCTCTAGACACCTCAATGTCAATATTTTTCTTTACAACTTCCTCACTGCCAATATTTCTCTCCATAACTTCATCACTACCAAAGTTATTCTCTGCATATTCCTTATCACCAAAATGATCTTTACGAATATCAACAGTATCATAATGGCCATGACTATCATGATGGTCGCCATCTTTCTATTACCCTGTTCAGAAAAAATATAAAAAAAGTTGTAAAAATTATAGTAACAGATAAAAATAACAAATAAGCATAGTCATGAGAATACCTTTGAAGCATCACATTCACCTAAAGCTTTAAAAAACCTTTTCAAATGAGGAAATCATTAACTGCTCCAAAGATGGAACCTTATCATTTACCTATAAAAGAAAAAGTGAAACCGAATATTAATTAAGTTGTTAAAACTGCTCAAAGCCAAAATAGAACTGTACCTTATTGATTTCACTTCTCAGAAGTTTCAGCTCATTCTCATTGTTACTGGGCTGAGGATTCGTATTCTCATTGTTGATAGATTGTGATTCCACCTTATTTTTGCGGTGCTTCTTAGCATTTTTTTAGGTCGAGTGTTGAAATCATCAACATCATCTCTTGGATTAACTTCAACATTTTGATCTTCATACACAGAGACAAAAGCATGCAGTTCAAGCCTTGTTTGTTCAACATTTGTTAGGGCGATGTTACCAAACACCAACTATAATAAAAGATAACTAATATATTACTTGTAGAAACTACACATCATAGAGTTAATTGATATTATGTAGTAGAAACATATAATTTATGTATAAAAAATGCATAATTTATGTATCAGAAGTAGATTCATATGTACTGCTATAAAATGTTGTAAACTAAACAAAAGTATTTTTTACCCGCTCCTGACTTAAAAGAAAAAAAATTCTTTCCTCACCCTCTTGAAGGTCACCTTCTTCTTTACAGCCCAGTTTAGTATGCGTGGAACAAGATCTCCAATCCGGTAAGCGATATTTTTGCGAGTATAGGAGCAACATTCATAAAACCAACACTGGAATGTCAAAGGCAAACCACCATATAGGTACATCTCTCTCCTGCTACGAACCTTATCCTTCATTGACTCCAACGTAGCTTTTAAAAATTACTTTTCCCCAAGGGAAAGTCTCAAAATCACCAGATTCAACCAACAGAAAATCATTCTTTGTTATCAAATCATCATTCGTAATAAAAAATAGGAAATTGTGAATGAAGTACAATACTGCAATCTTTAATGCGTCCTCATCATATTTCCCCATCTTTTTTAAGAAACAGCCAGTTAACAATTTCTTAGACACTTTCGACATGCTTGGAAAGTACAATTCATAATCCTTATTGGGATCACCATTACACTTTAAACTTGTGATAATACAAAACTCTACAAGTCCAAAGCGAAACTTGGTGCTATTCACTTTAATGCATAACTCATCATCTTTAGGTGATACCACTTCCCTAAGCAATATGGTTAAAATTCGGGAAAGTCCACACAATAACCAAAACATGTTCTTCTACATCTCAATCTGCTGATCATCCAAAGTATCTTTCAAATGTTTGACTATACTGCAGTTTATATGCACACTGATACAAGTACTATAATGATCACCCAAAGGAACATAGTAATCCCAAAGCTGCTGACAATACAAATATATATATACTAAGCGAACACAAGTCAGAATTATGTCATTAGAAAATATCTTCAAATCAGATGAGCTAGAATATTTTTGATCAACATGAACTTTTCTCTTTTTTGATGGAACATCATCCCCATTCGTTTTAACCTTGCTTTTAGAACCTTTACCCTTATCCTTCACAACATCCTTTCCAACCATTTGATCTTTCTTTTTGAACTTGTGCCTTTTTCAACAACTACTCACTGAGCAGTTTGTGACCTCGTTACTCTATCGCTGGGAGTCCCGCTATGTGAACGAGTCCTTCTATCAACAAGGGTACTTTGCATTCCTTCAATAGGGGAATTTTGCATTCCTTCAACAGATTTAGGGGTTGCACGCCTCAAATCACACCCAAATTCTGGTAAATCTTCAAAATCGTCATCATCATTCCTAATGAAACTAGGGTTGCATTTCACTAATTTACTAGCTAATTTCATAGAGTGTGGAGATGCGCTCAACTTCCTATTTTTCTTCAAAGACTTATTTTCCTCCATTATAAAGTCGACTATGAACAAAAATCGGAAAGCCTACTAAATATTTAATTACATTGAGAGGAAGAGTAAACATGCAGAAGCTATATATGAGAAGAAATGGTGTTTCGAGATGCGAGTCAGTGCATTGAGAGCCGAGTGCAATAGGAAAATGAGTTAAGAGACGGGTTAGTGTATTTCGTATGGATTATGGGCCATTAGATGCAATATGTTTGGGTTGGAGGAACATTTCGGGTCAAGGGGAAAAAACATGGGCTATTAAAATTTTGAGAGGCTATATAATGTAGTTTTTTTATGTTGAACGACAATATCATGAATATGTCATTAATTTCTTAAAAATTATGTCGTACGATAAAAAAAAATTAGTATAGTTGGGAAACAAATTTGTCAATGCAATATTTGTGCAGTTAGATCAGATTCTCTCTTCGTGATATTAATGTAATTTCACATAAGTAGAATCTGACTCTACTCATACGCTAAATGAAGACCCGACCGTGTGGGACGCGGCGCAGGTCGTCGGTCCTTACAACATAGCTGGACATCACCCATGACTCTACTTGATCTGACTTTACTTTCTAGTTAAGCCCAGTCCTTCATTATTCCAACAAAAGGACATATAAGGAGAACAAACAAGTAGATATATATTCTCTCACCACTGAATAAATAATTTTAAGGAAGTGGTTCCTAGTTATCTCCCAAAGAAGTCGACGATGGAAGAGAAATTGCATTCAATTTTCCGAAATATGAACTACAGTTTAATTTCTTCTATCTTCTCAAAAAATGACTTGAAAGATGAAATTGGAATGTTTAAGTGAAAGTAACTTTTGTTACTACAAAATTTTGCCGTTTGTTTAGGTCCAGGATGATTCTGCAGGACACGTTAAATCAATATATATTGCCTGGTTCTTTTCGGCAGGTCCTTACGTTGTCTTCCACTAAAGAAATGCGAGGAAGTTTAACAATAAAAAGGAAAAGGACACAAGATGCTAGCATCACGTGGGAAGTTCTTGGAACGTTACATACTTGGTCTCATTTGTTTTAGGTCAGACATGTTAATACGTAGTTCAGAGAGTATTTAGGCAGTGTATTCATTACGATTTACGAGCATATTAATTCTAGTTCTTATTCGCAAGGTTTTGTTCGATACATTAACTTTGTTTATTGGAAGTAAAGTATATCCATGGGGTAATTAGCTAGTACTATTTTTTATAGGAACTATTTATAAAGAAAAGACATAAACATCTTCACCCGTTTTATAATAGAAATTTTACATACAATTCTCTTATAAGTAACTTAATTGTACAAATAGTATTTACAATATCGTGCATTGAACTTAAACTCAGCGTGTATTGGTGAAAAAAAAATATCACACGTGAAACTTTACTGAGCTGACAAAGTATGATACGTGGAGCAATGGTGAATTGACAACTGGCATATTCCATTAGTGAAATTAAGGGTGCTAGGAAGATGCAGATTAAAGACTCACGGAATAGTAAAGAACAAATGACCGAGCTTAAACAGCTATTGAAGAAGAGGCGCGAGCAAAATGAATCAAGGCCAAAAAGGAGAGAAGATTGATGAACCACCAGTAAATAAAGAAAGGGAATCAGAATCGTTATAAGGAATTTATAGCTACAAATATGTCAGTTATGGTTATCAACTATAACGAGCAATCAATATCATTAATGCTCATAATGAAATGTCATAAATAGGGGAAAAATTATGATTGAATACTCCTATATAAGGATAGAATATATCACTTGTAAGGATAAGTTCCAAGCACTACTAAAATATACTTACAATTTCTTGCTTTACCAAAGCCTTCTACTTAATTTGAGGGATATATTATCTCCTTATTCATATTGTTATTTTTATTTCTTTCTTTTCAAACGGATTGTTGTGGAAGTAAGGTATTATTTGATTATCAGTAGCCGTATTTCTTCTAAATATAGGCTTTGATTAAAAATCCTATTATTTGGTTAAGCAAATTAGTTCCGTTACCGGAAATCTGATAGTCTTTTTACTTACCAAATTCTTCTTTCTCATGACCAAATTATGTCAGCTGGTAACGACAATAACCAACTGAACCCTCAAGAGGGAACATGACCACATCACTCTCCAACAGAATCCTCTTGCCAGTCCCAAGAAGGATCACCTAAGAGATCCATATCACACGCTTATGATCAACAAGGGGATGAACAAACCGTAGAACAAGACATTCTAAAGCAATTTATTGCGCAACACATGAACAATGCTCTTCAAGCCTTTGTTAGGGGGTTGCCAAACGCATCGCAAACTCCTCTTATAGTCAATACGACGACTTTAGAAAATCCACGCTCGGGGCTCGATAACTCTGGTAGTGGAGGAGTTCCTAATGAATCCCGTGATGGGAGGTAAGGTACGCCTAATAACTCAAATTTACAGAGTTTTGTACTAACTTTGCAGAAATAATTGAAAGAGCAGAACGATCGCATAGAGCAAATACCTGGCGTACCTCCCGTAATAAAAGGTGTGGATATTGATAATTATTCGCAGCAACCTCGGAAGCCAAGTGAGGCTCCTCTGCAAATTCCTAAAAATTTCAAAATGCCTGATATTTTAAAATATGATGGAACAACCAACCCTCGAGATCACGTAACTGCTTTTACAACTACAATAAAGGGCGATAATTTAACCAAGTAGGAAATCGAATCAGTTTTGGTAAAAAATTTGGAGAAACACTCACGAAAGGGGCATTAACATGGTATTCTCTTTTACCTGAAAACTCTATTGATTCTTTTGCTAAGCTTGCAGATTCATTCATAAAAGCACATTCGGGAGTGCAGAAGGTTGAAAAAAGGATGGAACACATATTTAAGGTAAAACAAGGGGACACAGAGTTACTCAGGGAATTTGTGGATAGATTCCAACGACAGAGGATGATGCTACCATGAGTACCTGATAATTGGGAAGCTATGGCGTTCGCGAGCAATTTAAACAAAAAAATTTCAGAAGCTACGAGAAGACTTAAGGAAAGTTTGCGAGAGTTTCCTGCTACAACATGGAATGACGTGTACAACATGTACAACACGAAGCTGCGGATAGAAGAAGATACAGTTACACAGCCAAGGATTGATGAAAGAGCAAGTTTGAGACATTCAGAATATGAAAAAAGGTCTGGGAAAAATAGGTACAAACCTTACATGAGACCTGCAGGACGGGATTCGCGATCTAAACAGGAAAACATACGATCTGACTTCAGGTCAAGGCACAAAGATGCGAGTTACATCATCCAGGTTTAGAAAAGGGCGTGATGCGCGAGCTACGAGTTTTAGGTTAAGGCCAAAAACTAGTCACGGGATAATAGACCCGATTTTGAATTTCAAAAATATTTTACAAAGAAAGCAGTTATGAAAGTGATGTATGCATAAATGAGGTATAAGTGTTATACGCACAAATGAAAAATGATGTATGAAATTTGAAAGTTCAAACAAAAAAACTTCCTCAAATTATTTTTTTTTCATGTTTACTTTGTCTTTCATATATTTACACCAATATGAAGATGAGACGTCATCTTCATCAGTGTCGTTAACATAAAATGGCCATCTTTTATAAAAATATGTGTTTATTAAAGTCACGGATTGTTTAAGCATTTTTAAGTGTAAAGAAAAGGCTCAAATATCAAAGAGCAAAATAAGCGGTAAAAGAAACCGAAACATATATTAAATCTTGGGAAAACAAAGACATCAGCTTATCATTAAAACCCCAAAAGTATATAGGGGTAACCAAAAAAAAAGTTTCCCAAAAACTTTCTACCAAAAAGTTGCGAACAAAACAACCAAATAAAAATAGGAAAAATTAAGGAGCATCATTTATGGGGGGGGGGGGTATCATCCACGGGAACATCATCAACGGGAGAAGACGGATTAATTTGAGAAGAGGAGGCTTGATGTCACGACCCAATTTTGGAGTCGTGATGGCGCCTGTCGTGGAACCAAGCAAGCCGCCCTTTTTAACTAAGCTAAATTCAATTTCCAGTAATACAATTTTAAACGATTTTATTGATAATACTAAAAATCTGAACTTTAAAAACAATATTTGAAAAACTAAATTTAAACCTCCAACTCCGGTGTCACTCAATCATGAGCTGCTAGTACTTAATACAACCAAAAGAAATGACTAACATAGTCTGAAAATAAATACGACAGGTAGAAAGGAAAGAGAAGACGAGATCACGGTCGCCAGCTGCTACCTCGTCAACTCTGATGAAACTGCTGCTACTCACTGACCAGAGCTGAATCCCGCTGTACCTGGATCTGCACACAAGGTGCAGGGGGTAACGTGAGTACACCAACTCAGTAGTAACGAAACCAAACTACGGGCTGAGAGGTAGTGACGGACTAAACCTCCGATAATTCGAACAACAGTATATAACTTGGACATGACAGTAATATATATCAGAAAATAAACAAGATGCATCAGTTTGTGACTGTAGCCCTACATACTAGCATGAGTTCATATAGAATCAAGAATGATGTGTACTCAGTAATCCAACTCTCATAAGGTGGTCCACTCAGTACTAGAATACGGCCTTCCGGCCCAGGGAAAGTCCATCCCAGATATTACATAAACACGAGTGACACAGTCATCTAGTACTAAGGAAAAAGGCCGATCCAGCCCCACAGAGAAGATCCATCTCCGGAACATAAGACTCGGACAAGATCCATGTCCAGGGAAAATCCATCCCTCACATAACATCAGCTTCGGACAAGATCCATGCCTAGGAAAGATTCATCCCTCAATATTTGTGCACTCACTGGGGGTGTAAAGACTCCAGAGGGGCTCCAATCAGCCCAAGCGCTATATCAAGCCAACGAAAGCATGATTCCAGGGTCGCTGCGGTGTGCAGTCCGACCTCATAACTGTCTCAAAACCAGGCTTCAAGCCTCACTCAGTCAGTACCTTCCAGTCTCACTCACAATGCTCTAACATATGAAAATCAGCCCAAACCAATGATAATATAGAATAAACTAGCAACTTACGAGACTGAGGCATGAAACATATACTATAACAGGACTGAGTACATGAAAACAATAATCATAAATAGAGACAGCAATAATTGACCGTTCCGGTCTGAACATATCGGCGTGAAGCCTTAACATTTATACTTAGCATGATTTCTATTGCGTTCAAGGTAAATACCACCTTCACAGTACAAATATCAACCTGAGATAACCATTAGACAGTTCCATGGGATGAGCCAGGCTACAAATATTCGGTGTACGCCCGCATGCCTGTCACTTGGCAAGTGCTTCACCTTAATTAACATCATATATCAAATAGTTTGAGGTTTCGAACCCTTAGTTCCAAGTTTGGAAGTGTTACTTACCTCAAACCGGCTAATACATTATTCTGCAGTGCCCTTGCCTCTAATTTCGGCCTCCGAGTGCTCCAAATCTACCAACAATCAGATGTATATCATTATAATATGCTAAGGAACTAATCCCAATCGAAATGTATCAAAAATACCGAAATTGGTCAAACCCGACCCTCCGGGCCCACATCCCGAAACTCAGAAATTTTTATACAAAACTGTTCTTCATCATCTCACGAGTCTGTACATATAAAGAACACTAAATTCGGATTCCAAATGACCCCTCAAATCCCCATTTTAAAGCCTCTTAATCCCAAGCCCTAATTACCCAATTGCACTGATTTTTTCCTAATTTTCCACCATAAATCCGACCTTTAATCACATATAAACGAGTTTAGAGTCCAAAAACCTTACCTCAATGAAGAACTATCGAATCCCCTCTTCAAAAACCCTCCAAAAGCTTCAAAACCGGATGAAATATTGAGAAAGATGGCTAAAATTTGCGAAGGCACGCTTTTATACTTTCTGCCCAGGGGTTCCGCACATGCGACCACTTACTCGCACCTGCGGAAAAACCCAAGGACCTCGACTTTCGCACCTGCGATCGACCTCCCGCACCTGCGGCCTCGCAGGTGCGGCAATTAACTCGCACCTACGGACTCTTCTCACTCAGCCAAACTTCCGCACCTGCGGTGCCATGTCCGCTCCTGCGACTCCCCATCTGCAGGTGCGAAAACACCAGTAACAGCAACATCAGCAATATCAAAACCATTCCAAACTCCCCGTTAACCACCCGAAACCATCTCGAGCCCCTCGGGACCCCAACCAAACATACCAACGCATCATATATGATCATTAAAACTTATTCGAGCGTTCGAAACATCAAACACAACATCAAAACCCCAAAAACACATCGAATTCCAGCCTATGAACTTTGAATTTTTCTAAATTCCACCAACGATGCCGAAACTACCCAAAACAACTCCGATTGACCTAAAATTTCGCAGACATATCCAAAATGACATTACGAACCTGTTCCAACTGTCGTAATTCCATTCTGACCCCGATAGCCTATTTTCCACTGCCAACCGGAAATCGCCAAAAACTAACTTTCACCAATTCAAGCCTAATTCTACACCGGACATCACAACAATATTCCGAACACACTCCTAAGTCTCAAATCATCTAACAAAGCTATCCGAGCCATAGAATCCGCATTCCGAGGTCGTTTCCCAATAAGTCAACTCTCAGTTGACTTTTCCCATTATAAGGCTATCTTTAAAGGCTACATGGCTGAACTCCCACTACAACTATTCGATTTCAATTCTATCGACTCTAACATATCAATAACAGAATAACCAACCTATGACAAGTCAATAACAACAATTATAATGCAGGTTCTACGTAACAACGGACCGGGTCGTTACATTCTCCCCCACTTAAACATACGTTCGTTCTCGAACGTGCCTAGAGATGTTCCAACACCACCAAAAATTGTTGTGTAACCTTCCATGCACATATTCGGAGGTGATCCCATGTCACCCTACCCCATCTACATCCGATAACATAACATAACTGAAATTTCATTATCAAATCCTGACCCATAAACCTTAAAGCCAAGTTTCCACTTATTTACAAGTTCAAATTTCCACGACTATAAGCTGAAATAGTCTGAACATTTTGTATCAACCCATATCCGTAACCCAAGATGAAATCACATAATATACCGCGTGGCTCAACCACTCATAGCGATAACTCCTAACCACAATAGTTGTTCAAACAACTCAATACCGGTGCATACCCTCTTATCAAACCATGCCTCGTTCTAACACTTCCATATATTGCCGACGATGAAAGAAACACGTATAAACCAGCAACCATTCCCCCAATCAGTATCAATACCATCCAGAGCCATAACTTGTGCACTCAATAACCACATACCAAGAGCTCAATTCATTAAATAAAGAAGACTCACACGAGAGGGCTATCCTGCCACTAACACTTACCATTACCACATCACGCTAAAAGCCTGATACATATCGTGAAACGATATCACACAAATCCGACACCAAGGATCATACCTCTACCTAACTGAGCTGCAGAGCGTGATCCTATCCAACCGCTGGACCACATGACACACTCCAAGCCACCTTTCTCAAAATCAATAACCATGCGAAATTCGACATCAATTACTCAAAGTGCATTGCCATAACCACGGGGGAAATTGGACGATACCATGCCACCCGAACCAGAAAGAACATAACCAACACATCTCAATCATGCAACAACTACTTACTTGCCCCACTCAAATCTCACTATAAAGCCCCGATAGAACTACACCCTATGCACATATATAACCAACGATCACAACTCCTCGAACGTTCCTAATGACTGAATCATGACATATACTAACACCTGACTAGCTTTGCTCACATCCTCGTAGTTCACAACTACAAAATAATTAGTTCATGAAAACTCCCAGTCTCAAACCCATGAGGCGCAACAATTACCATATCTGATCCCAATTCCACCACTCAATTATATAACATGCCCCTAATACTTTATCATTCCACGAGGGATACCCCCCATAATTCCTCTGTGTCACCAAGAAACCTTGAATATCAGCAGTCGATCCAACAAAAGAGCGTCGTAACACCAATGAAGCACCCTTATTCAAACACATTGCCTTGAACACATTACCCTTTATGAATGTATACTCTCATCCAGCCACCCAATAGTGGTATCCTTTACCTAATCATCTGAAGCTGCCAGTTCTGACCTTCCTTCCAGAACTGAACCGTGACCTCACATATGCCACTCTCCACCATACACAAAATACCGCATACGCCATGCAATCCTATGATAAATATGAGAACTTCATGCTCCCTTCCTAGCCACAACAACTACGTACCCAACTAGCCAAGAACTTTCCATTCGATCCCATCTAGAAGCAAAATCACTATACATCACCTCGCCCTCACGCCCGTAGAAATATACATCTCCAACCATGGTAGAAACCATTAAGAACTCCCGAATCACACTTGTACAACACCAAACCATTAGGACTGAATCCTTCTAACTCAACCAAGCTACGCATGCCACCAAATTCCAAGAGAATTGCTAATAAACACCTGCAACAACTCATTACCTTATAAACATCCAAAGAACTAACCATATCCCTTATCATCCCGATCCGACCTACTACCAAGCTGTCCTATTTATTCAAGTTCCTTCTAACTTACCTTCGAATTGATACTTCTTTTTGCCATAATACCACAATCCTCAATCCCGACTCACCGCACGAAACCCGAGCATAAAAAATATACCGTCTAAGGCTCATAGGCCGCTGAATACTCCCTCAATTATCCCCAAATGCGCCATATTAGAAATACTTACCCTGAAGAGACTTCCTACGAATTTAAAGTCATTACCTTCACTTTCCTGATACTGATGGATAGAATTCATGATAATACAAATATACCACAAGCCTAGACACCTTTCCCGTAAATCTCAGTTCTAGCCTTTCTCACACCTTGAAGATCCTCGATCGCTACATATAACCTTGAATCCGTCTGAACCATTCTCGAACGCCATTTACTCTACGAAATTTCTATTACACTAACTAAGTAAACATAACGACCTCACCCCGCTTGCAATCCACATACTAGGAAAGCACACCTTTGAAGCAAAAAAGCACGCTCATACATTGCACACTCCAGTACAACTCCATCATATAATGAATTCCACTATTCGTAAAGTACATTACAACTTGTATCGAAGAAATTTTCCATCACTCGAGTCATTCCCTACTCCACCTCTGTACGTCATAATTGATTTACCAACATACCTCGAACCGAAACCAATACAAAACATAATCGTGTAATCAACTTATCATTATCGGACTCCCCCACTTGGCTCAAAGCCAAATATCAAGACAAACAATAACTTACAATGCCCATACACTATCACTGCCACCATACTGTGGTGGGGTTCAACTAAATCCTCTATATGCTTATATGACCCAAACCATCTAACACTCAAATCTAACGCAAATATCGCATTCACCATTGTAATGATCATGCCAAATCCCACAAGAGAGCTAAACTCCAATCACAACATACATTATCTACTGGTAGAGAGAATCTACAGATAGACACAAGGGTCACACCTCAGGACAACCCATAGGAGATACCCCTGCCGACTTAACCTCAAAATGATATCTCCCTATACACTTCCGAAAATCATAGCTATCACGAAATTACTATGCCTTCCTACATTAGAACGCAACCGCAGCCTGCCCCCAAGACATCCCATCAAGCGGTATAAGAACCTGAAGCTGATGGCAATACTAACAATGGAGCTGTGGTCAAGGAATTCTTGGGCTTCTGGAAGCTCTACTCACACTCATCTGACCACATGGATACCTTCACTGGACACCACGTGTCCCAAGAATGCCACTGAACTGAGCCAAAAATTTACACTTGGAGAACTTCGCACAAAGCTTCTCCTTCCTATATCCTTATAATACCATCACCAAATACTGAGTATGCTACCCCTGGTTACGAGAGTATTCCAGGATGCCGTCAATGAATACAATAGCAAAGAAGTTATAAAACGACTGAATACACCGTCAATAAAATACATGAATGATGCTGGGGCATTGGTCAGCCCAAAAGGCATTACCAGGAGCTCAGAACATAACAGAAAGATCCTCTTCACTCCACATCTAAACAACATGAGAGGCCTTCCGATACACTCACAACTCGAGGCCATATTCTAACTTAAGACTGAGGTCAATTACTCAATGATTGCTACATCTCCCGCTAATCCATTCTCGTCACAATCAAACAACCTGAACACATCTAACTGTTATTCACACTCAACACGAAGTCATCTAGTCACAAAGTCCCCTCAATAAGGGCACAAACGGACATATAAGTCCCCAATACATATGCTCACACAAATGAAATCTCGGCACTCAAGCTACAGACAAAAATCCGGCCTCAAGTCCTCCAGACTGGCCCCAAGCATGCTAAAATCACATCCCATTCATGGAAGTCACAAACCATCGGTGTACGGCTGATACCGAGCATTCACATGCACGTTGAATACATGAAAAGAGTTCAAAGAATTACGCTTCAGGTTGAATCAATGGATTCACACGACAAGAGTTCGAGAATGTGAGATTTTTCCTAAAGGTTCTTCAGCCTCTCGAAGATAAGTACAGACGTCTCCGTACTGATCCGCAAGACTCTACTAAACCTGCTAATGACTAGTGAGACCTATTTAACCTAGAGCTCTGATACCAACTTGTCACGACCTAATTTCGGAGTCGTGATGGCGCTTGTCATAGAACCAGGCAAGCCACCCTTTTTAACTAAACTAAATTTAATTTCCAGTAAAAATACAATTTTAAACGAATTTATTGATAATACTAAAAATCTAAAGTTTAAAAATAATATTTGAAAAACTAAATTTAAACTTCCAACCTCGGATCCGGTATCACTCAGTCATGAGTTGCTAGTACTTAATACAACCAAAAAGAAATGACCAACATAGTCTGAAAATAAATATGACAGGTAGAAAAGGAAGAGATGTCGATATCACGGTCGCCAGCTGCTACCTCGTCAACTCTAATGAAACTGATGCTACTCACTGATCAGAGTTGAATCCCGCTGTACCTGGATCTGCACACAAGGTGCATAGGGTAACATGAGTACACCAACTCAGTAGTAACGAAACCAAACTACGGGCTGAGAGGTAGTGACGGACTAAACCTCCGATAATTGGAACAACAGTATATAACTTGGATATGACAGTAATATATATCAGAAAATAAACAAGATGCATCAGTTTGTGACTGCAGCCCTACATACTAGCATGAGTTCATATAGAATCAAGAATGATGTGTACTCAGTAATCCAACTCCCATAAGGTGGTCCACTCAGTACTAGAATACGGCCTTCCGGCCCAAGTAAAGTCCATCCCAGATATTACATAAACACGAGTGACACAGTCACCTAGTACTGAGGAAAAAGGCCGATCCATCCTCACGGAGAGGATCCATCTATGGAACATAAGACTCAGACAAGATCGATGTCCAGGGAAAATCCATCCCTTACATAACATCAACTTCGGACAAGATCCATGCCCAGGGAAGATCCATCCCTCAATATCTGTGCGCTCACTGGGGGTGTAAAGACTCCAGAGGGGCTCCTATCATCCCAAGCTCTATATCAAGCCAACGAAGGCATTATTCTAGGGTCGCTGCGGTGTGCAGTCCGACCTCATAACTGTCTCAAAACCAGGCTTCAAGCCTCACTCAGTCAGTACCTTCCAGTCTCACTCACAATGCTCTAACATATGAAAATCAGCCCAAACCAATGATATTATAAAATAAACTAGCAACTTACGAGACTGAGGCAAGAAAGATATTCTATAGCAGGACCGAGTACATGAAAACAATAATCATAAATAGAGACAACAATAATCGACCGTTCCGGTCTGAACATATCGGCGTGAAGCCTTAACATTTATACTTAGCATGATTTCTATTGCGTTCAAGGTAAATACCACCTTCACAGTACAAATATCAACCTGAGATAACCATTAGACAGTGCCATGGGATGAGCCAGGCTACAAATATTCAGTGTACGCCCGCATGCCCGTCACTTGGCAAGTGCGTCACTTTAAAATCGACCTCCCGCACCTGTGGCCCCGCAGGTGCGGAAATTAACTCGCACCTGCGGACTCTTCTCACTCAGCCAAACTTCTGCACCTGCGGTGCCATGTCCGCTCCTGCAGAACCACACCGGCGGCTCCCTATCCGCAGGTGCGAAAACACCAGTAACATCAACATCAACAAGATCAAAACCATTCTAAACTCCCCGTTAACCATGCGAAACCATCCCGAGCCCCTCGGGACCCCAACTAAACATACCAACGCATCATATATGATTATTCAAACTTAGTCGAGCCTTCGAAACATCAAAACCCCAAAAACACATCGAATTCAAGCCTATGAACTTTGAATTTTTCTAAATTCCACCAACGATGCCGAAACTATCCAAAACAACTCCGATTGACCTGAAATTTTGCAGACATATCCAAAATGATATTACGAACCTATTACAACTGTCGGAATTCCATTCCAAACCCGATAGCCTATTTTTCACTGCCAATTGAAAATCGCCAAAAACTAACTTTCGCCAATTCAAGTCTATTTCTACACCAGACATCACAACAATATTCCGAACACACTCCTAAGTCCCAAATCACCTAACAAAGCTATCCGAGCTATAAAATCTGCATTCCGAGGTTGTTTTCCAATAATTTAACTCTCAGTTGACTTTTCCCATTATAAGTCTATCTTTAAAGGCTACATGACTGAACTCTCACTGCATTCATTCGATTTCAATCCTATCGACTCTAACACATCAATAACAGAATAACCACCCTATGACAAGTCAATAACAACAATTATAGTGCAGGTTCTACGTAATGACGGACCGGATCGTTACACTTGAACATCAGTCCCACCAGGAACGAGTCCATTTCCATCACCTCCGAGATCTTCGACTTCAGGTGAGGAAAATCTTTGATGTTGCTGAGTTTTCTCAATTGCTTCTTTAGCCTTGGCAATTTCAGCATTAACGTCAAAACTTTCCTGATTGGCCTCAACTAGAGTCTCGATACGAGTGTTTAGGAAAGCCCAACTCACATCTAATGTTAGCTTGTCCTCGAGAATCTCATAATCCTTCTCCCACTGGTTAATCTTAGATCTCAACCCTTTTTTCTCTGCTTCTGAGTCATCATAAGCTTTCTTCAAAGGAGCAAGTGAACTTTCCAAGAACTGAATCTTATCAGTAGAGGAGTGAAAATCTTCCTGAGTTTGAGTAAGTGTTTGAACTAGATCTCCCGCATAAACCTCCTTTTGATTAAGAAGTTCTTTCAAACTCCTTATTTCTTCAGTTTCCTTAGAAAGTTATTCAAACAAAGGAGAATTCAAGGATATCCTTATCCTTACCAACTTTACTAGAAGAAGCTTTCTCAATCACTAATTCAGCGGCAATCATTCTCCTTTGTTGCTCTAAAGCATTCTTCTCCTCTACCAAAACTTCTTTTTCCAATTGAAGACCTTCAAATTGTCCTTTCCAATTATCAGCCTCGACGCGGGCAGTCTATAACTTGTTGGTCCGCATGAACAACTCTTTTCATAAGTTCCGTACCAATTAAGTTGATCTAAAAAAAGGAGAAAGAGTTATGAGTAAACAAAAAGAAGAGAAAAGAAATATAATTGAACTCGTACCTTCAAGGAATAATGAGCAAAATCATTCATCAAGGTCAATGAATTATGACTGTCCAACTTCAACTTCTCCGCGGGACCTAGCAAATGTTTCAACCACACATCAGCTTAACCAGATTTTCTCAACAAGTTCCCACCTTCAGGAACCTCAACAAAAACTCTCTTCATTGCTCTCTTGATACTGGAAAGTTCAAATTCTACACGAGAAATAGTATTCACGGGGATGTTAGATGAAGTAGAAGCAGCCACGAGGGTAGCATCAAAAATTGCATCAGGTAAGGACATGCATGGGTTAATGGGGACTGATATTGGAAGGGAGGCAAGGGGAAATTCCTTAGAAATAGGATGAAAAGATTCATCACCTTCGAAACCACGAGCAAACAAATTTTCAACAGAATCTTGGGGAGGATCATTAACTTCTTCATCAGAAATCATCAAAGGAGAGGTCACTGGCTCATCCGTGAGACTGAAAGGAATTGAACTTGGTAAAGGTTTGTGAGAAGGAGTATTTTCATCATCAGAAACCACACATCTCCTGACACGTGGCCTTCGCACCAAAGATCCTTCTTCAGTGTCTTCTTCACCATCAGAGCCACGAGCTCCATCAATCTTCCTTTTTGAAGAAGAAGAACTCAAAATTCTTTTCTGAGCAAGAGTCACGGAAAGCCTTGTGGATGGAACAAATGTGGGACTAATACCGTGAATGGGAAATCCTAGCAAAGAAAAGGGGAAAAATAAGAAATTTTTGAACCAATAAGGGAGAGGAGAGGAACGATAATAAGCGAAAAAAGTACCGTGTGTCTTCACTTTCCAGACAAATCTCTATGAAAGGTATTTTCAAGATCTTTTCTCTGTAGGGGCAAAAATTAGCAGTTTGTCTACCCAAGCACAAGTTAGGAATTTCTTCAAAAACTTCTATGGTTGCTGAAAAAGTAGGCATGTAATCACATGAGGTTTTTTTTTCAAAAATAAAAAGGAGAAAAAACTTACATGCAAAATTCTATTTTTCTGGAAAAGACATATTTTCTTCACCCACTAAAGTACTAGTGGGAACAACAACAAAACGGGCATACCAGCCACGATCCCTGTCATCTTCAGGGCTAACCAATACTCTCTTGCTTCTAGCCACAAGACAGAAAACTTCTTCACGAAAATGTTTAGGAGAGTAAAGATGAAGCAAATGTCGGAAAGCAAAAGGCATAAAAGCTAGATCTGATAAGTAACGAAGGCATGAAACAACCCTCCAAACAATGGGGCCAATTTTTCCAAGACACACGTTGAAATAACGACAGAATTAAATGATTACTGGGTCGATAGGTGGTTTGAAACCTAAAGTAAAGGGGTAAGTGTAAACAAAGGAATAACCAGCTTGGTATGAAGTAATTCTCTGGTTGGAACGAAGAACTAAGACTGGGAAATCTGGTTTTCAATTACATTCTCTTCGAAGCAGGGAAATAAGACCAGTAGGAATTAAGGTTGGATAAAGGTCGGTAGGATTAAGGGAAGCTACAGATGAAACTTGATTTCTCATGGATTCGCGATCAGTTGAAAAAGAAAATTTCTAAGGAACAATCTCTGCAACTGTTGGCTCGCGCACTGGTTCACTCGAGTCTCTTCGAGTAGAAGAAGACATGATTATACGGAGAATTAACAAAGAGTGGATAGGGAAACAAGAAGGAAGAGTAATATAGATAATGCTGTAGAATAAAGATTTCGAGAAATCAAAGAAGAATGAAGTATTTATAAGAAGACACAATCATCATTAAAAGTAGGACATTATGAAGCGTCATAATGAAACTTTCACTTCGTGACTGACGCAGCGGTAGTAAAACCCTAAAAAATGCTAAAAACTGCAGAACCAATCGTTAAAAGTCACGTGGTACATGCATTAAAAAACTGAGCTGACAAAGCATGATACGTTGAACAATGGTGAAGTGATAACTGGCATATTCCATTAGTGTGTCACGACTCATTTTTCCCCCTCCGAAAGACGTCGTGATGGAACCTAGTTGCTACGACTAGGTAAGCCTATTATCATTGAAATAACCGAAAATAAAGAATATGAAGGAAACAACTAAGCATAAAAAATGGCTATTCAAAGGGAGAATGCCGCTCGGCATATACAAGTAAAACCAATTTGCCAATTTATACAAAACACTTCCCAAAATCGGGAACCATGAGTCACAAGCTCTATGAAATCTATCTACAGTCTACTATACAAGGAGTCTAAGAAGTACAAGAGGGAAACAAAGTAAAAGATGGAGGGGGACTCCGAGGATCTGTGGACGCGTGCAGATATACCTTGAAGTCTCCGGTGACTGCTGCTGCTGGACTAGTACTGAGGCGGATGAGAGGTATCTGGATCTGCACACGAAAACATGTGCAGGAAGTGCGTGAGTACACCACAATGGTACCTAGTAAGTGCCAAGCCTAACCTCGATCGAGTAGTGACGAGGCCAGGTCAAGGCCCTACTGGTATAAATATAATGAAATAAGACAGAAATAAATATTACAGTAAAGTAAATACAGAATCTAACAGGAATAGAATTCAATTAAAGCCAACAACTAAGAATACAGTAATAGCAGCAGGGGATCTCCCGGGATACCGTCCCGTAGTCCCAAACGTAAATGTGCAGGGGGATCTCCCGAAATACCGTTCTGTAGTCCCAAAGGTAAATATGCAGTGCTGGAGGATCTCCCGAAATACTGTTCTGCAGTCCCAAGGTAAATATACAGTGCATGGGGATCTCCCGGAATAACGTTCTGTAGTCCCAAAGGTAAATATGCAGTGCTGGAGGATCTCCCGAAATATTGTTCCGCAGTCCCAAGGTAAATATACAGTGCATGGGGATCTCCCGGAATAACGTTCTGTAGTCCCAAAGTAAATATGCAGTACAGGGGGATCTCCCGGAATAACGTTCCGTAGTCCCAAAGTAAATATGCAGTACATGGGGATCTCCTGGAATAACATTCCGCAGTCCCAAAGTAAATATGCAGCTCAACCAATATACACAACAGTTATAACAAGATAGTGTACAACTTAGACTAAGTTAAAAATCAAAGAAACAGGAAATTTCACTAAACATGCTGTACGAAGTTCAAATAGACAGTCAAAACACGTAGGCATGCTATTCTAATCTAAACAAGATAGTTACATATGACAATGTAGTTCAAACAAGGAGAAAACAGGTTATGATTTAGTGAAAAATGGAGTTTTACAACAAATAGCCTGTGTACGTACTCGTCACCTCACATACACGGCGCTCATATATCAAATAGTACCAAAATCAATCCGAAATCACGCTCTTGCCACGAGTATCCAACTCCGAGTGGCCCAAATATAATCAAATCAATTTCATAACGTAAATATAGCTACAAGTAACTAATATAGCTAATGAAATCGAAGCTAAGACAAGAAAATAGAAAAACACCCAAAAAGTCTCCCCGGGCCCACGTCTTGGAAACAGGTAAAAGTTACCAAATACTCATTCACTCACGAGTTTCACTCGTACAAAAATCATCCAAATCTGACGCCTAAATCCCACTCAAAACTCAGAAATTCGATTGGGGAACTTTCCCCCCCAATTTCTCACTTTATCACTCAAATTCCTTGATTAAATGAAGAAAATAACAATAGATTAATGGAATGTGATCAAAATAGGATTAGGAATCGTTACCCAATGTTTTCCTCTTCAAAACTCTCAAAAAACCGCCTTCTCCCGAGCTCAAAATCGAATTTTGTGAATATGAACATTAACCCTCGATTCTGCCCCTTTTCAGCCTAGTTATTCTGCATCTGAGGACAATGCATCGCACCTGCAGAATTTCTATCGCAGGTGCGGAAATGACTTAAGGGACTAGGTCTGCATCTGCGAGCAAATGGCCGCACCTGCACGTGCGCACCTGCGAGCCCATGTCTGCTTCTGCACTCTTTTTCCGCTTCTGCGGGTCCTGGAGCGCATCTACGGGCATCACAGATGCAGCGATTCTCTCGCACCTGCGACCCCTGTCCATTCCTTCCCAATCCGCTTCTGCGCCTGATCTTCCGCACGTGCGAGTCCGCACCTGGGTTCTCCCCTCCGCAGGTGCGAAACACCAGAAACCATCAATCTCAGTAGTTGCCTAAGTCCAAACTTCATCCGTTAAGCGCCCGAAACACACCCGAGGCCCCTGGCACCTCAACCAAACATACCAACCAATCCTAAAACACCATACGAACTTAGTCGAGCCTTCAAACCACATCGAACAACATCAAAAACACGAATTATGCATAGATTCAAGCCTAATGAACTTTGAAATTTCTAAATTCTACAAACGACGTCGAAACATATCAAATCTCGTCCCAATGACTCCAAATTTTTACACACAAGTCAAAAATGACACTACAAACCTACTCCCACTTCCGAAATTTCATTCCAAGCTCGATATCAAAATTTCCACTACCGACCAAAATCGCCAAAACTCCAACTTTCGCCAATTCAAGCCTAAATCTACTATGAACCTCCAAATCACATTCTGGACGCGCTCCTAAGTCCAAAATCACCTAACAGAGCTTATAGAACCATCAAAATTTAAATCCGAGATCGTTACACACAAGTCGATTCGGTTGACTTTTCCAATTAAGCTCCCAAATAAAAGACGAAGTGCCTTAATTCACTCCAAAAACCAATACAAATCCTCCCGGCAAAGCAAAATAGCGGAAATAGATACAGGAAAGCAGTTAATAGGGGATTGGGGTTCTAACTCTCAAAACAACCGGCCGGATCGTTACATAGTGAAACTAAGAGTGCAAGAAAGATGCAGAATAAATACTCATTGGATAGTAAAGAACAGATGACCGAATTCTAAACAGTTGTTTAAGAAGAGGCGCGAGCATAATGAATCAAGGCCAAAAATGAGGGAAGATTCAAGAGCCAACAGTAAATAAAGAAAGGAGTCAGAATCGTTATAAGGCATTTATAGCTACCAATACGTCAATTATGGTTATCAACCATAACGAGCAATCAATACCATTAATGCTCATAATGAATTCGTCATAAATAGGAAAAAAAATGTTATATTAGATACTCGTACATAAGGATAGAGAATCTCACTTGTAAGGACAAGTTCTAAGCACTACTGAAATATACTTACAATTTCTTGCTTTACCAAAGCCTTATACTTAATTTGAGGGATAGATTATCATTCCTTATTCACATTGTTATTTTTCTTCCTTGCTTTTCAAACAGATTGTTGTGAAAGTAAGGTATTATTTGATTATCAATAGCCCGATTTCTTCTAAATATACACTTTGACTAAAAATTCTATTTTTTAGTTAAACACATATATGTTTTCCAAGTGTATGTCCGATGCTCAGCCCAAGTTGTAGTTCGCACCATCACTTTCAAACCTATATATACCAAAAACCAATATATATACAACCTCAACTTGTTGCATGATATTCACCCAAGAACACAAACAAACAATATATAGACTTCATTACTAGACATTATACGTATTCCCTTTGTATCTGCTCAAATATAATGTCTCTTGGTGAAATTCCAACCAATGGCACAACTCACACTACCCGCAGCAACCATTTTCCCAAACGCATAATCCTAGTCCGTCATGGCGAATGTTTAGCAAATACTGACATTAACGTCTACGAAACAATCCCAAATCACAAAATTGAACTGACACAAAAAGGGATTGAGCAGGCCAAGCAAACTGGATCCCTCATCAAGAAACTGATCATTTCTGAAAATGCTGTTGAATCAAACATGAATTGGAAAGTTTTCTTCTATGTTTCGCCGGCAGAGCGTACGAGAAGAGGCCAATCGTTTCCGAAAAGGAAAGTGATGGGAGTGAAGGAAGAGTACAGGCTCGGAGAATTGAGTTTTGGTAACTATCATGATCCTTCAAGTATTGCAAAGGTTAAAGAGGAACGAGTGACTTATGAGAGGTTCTATTATAGAGTTCCTGGAGGTGGAATAACTATAGCGGAGGTTTATGACCGCATATCAAGTATGTTCTCTTTTAACCAATTTTAGAACAAAATCGGATTACACTAGATATTTTTAATGAAATTTAAATATTCGATTAGTATTCGACAAATAAGCTGTAGTTTTCCACTTTCCTAAATGATAGTCAACGTGTACTTAATTTAAATCGTGAAATAAAAGTAAACAGTGAAAATTGTTTGGAACAGGGTGATTGTAATTGTTGTTGTTACGCATTTGAAGTGCGATCTTTTAAAATTTATTTTACAGAATATAGAAGAGCTTTTCTGTTTAATCCTTCTTGATCCATAAGTATATGTTACCTTCAGCATTCATTTGGAATGGATACTCGAACTTGCAATTACCTTATATTATGTAAATACTTTCTAACAGCTGCCAATGCCTAAAAATTCTGAACTCATACAATACAATAATGTGCAGGTTATGTTGAATGCTTAAGGAGGGACATAGAGATGAAGAAGTTTTGTGACGATCCATGCCAAGAGACCAACATCATCATTGTTACACATGGATTGAGCAGTCGCATCTTCCTAATGAAATGGTTCGAGTGGACTGTTGAGCAGTTTGAGGATCTTAACACGATGAAAACATGTGAATTTCAAGTTCTTCAATTAGGGAACAGAGGGGAGTACAACCTAGCATTTCATCATGATGATAAGAAACTTAAGGAATGGAGATTATCCCTTGACATGATAGAGGATCAGAAACGTAGAGTTTATGGCCCTACTGTTAATTTTCTGGAACGTTGTGATTTATATCCTTACTCGGATTGCTTTGCAGAAGATTCAGATGAAGAGAATACTATTATGTAATACTATAGTCCTCTTAATGTGTAAAAATCTTGAATGTCTTATTCTTGGTCACCTTATTAGTATTTTGCTCGGATACTTTATCAGTGGATCAATTGAAAATTCAATAATATTCGATTAAATCTTAGTATAACACATTTAAAAACAAAGTGTATAGTTCTATAAGATGTAGTGCCTCGAGTATCATTCCAACAAGTTCATTGTATGATAAATTTAAGAAAGAAAGATGTGGGTTTCCTGAGAGCTACATGCCCGTTTAACTTATTGAATTAGAGGTCTAGTGATATGTTACGTGTCCTGTTATGTTTTAATGATCTAACAAACTTAATAATAAGAACCAGATGGAGAATTTGTTTCACATCCTCAAAATTGCTTAAGAACAACAAGTCTCAAGACTAGGGCATGTTCCGACATAGCAAATGCTCGAATGGATATCCTCCTTAGAACTTTTGCCTCTTCATCTTTACCTCCCCCTTCTAGTGTTCCTTAAAATCGTCCCCTTCCTAGTGTCCAGTTCAAAAGTTGTTTGTCCTTTGTTTTGGTCCTTTTTATTTTTGATGTGTTTAATGGCCGGTACTTTTTCTGTTGTTTCATTTTGTGGATGGTTATGTAAAAAATGATACTGCTAATTCTGCTCCCGTTTATTTTCCAATTAATGAATATCCCGTCCTTTACTATGCATGCCCTGCTCTTATGCTCCGTTCTTAGTCATGTTTGTATGCACACATGTGGCATGGGTTAACTATGCTATACTTCTTTTTTGCTTATTACTTGTAACTGATCTTTTTATAATGCCAAAAGGGGGAAGATTAATTGAGGGAGAACACGTTCAGGAAGAATACATTCAATACGTATGGTACTCTGATTCTCAGGGGAAACTTCAATTACAAGTTTGTCATCGTAAAAAAAAGGGAAATTGATAGGTTATGTGTCATGTTATGTTTTGATGATCTAACAAACTTAATAATAAGAACCAGATGGGAAACCTTTTTAACATCCTCAAAAGTGCTCAAGAACAACAAGTCTCAAGAGTGGGGCATATTCCAACATTCAGAGTCAAAGAAACAATGGAGGGAACCGATGGACATCAGTTCCCTTGCCAACTGTACATGTCAACCACCCACAGCTGTAAAGTCGCTGCAACTGTTAGTGTGCACACATGCAACAGTGCAAACAGTGCAATAATTACTTTATGGGGAATGCGCTTGTACCAGATGTGCTTGCATCATCCAAGTGACATCACTTATGCAATATTAATATGAAGAAAAGGAAAAACAACACTTGCACGTTCAAGAATTAATCAAAGCTTTCTCTCAAGTGTGTTGCCCTCATGCAAGTGACTTTCAGGTCTTCAAGAACAGATTACATTATAACGAAGGACCAGTTTCCTGCATTGAGTTATTACATGTACTTAGTTATATTGTACCTTTGTTAAAGTGTTCTAGTTTGTAATTCCTACTTAGCTTAACTAGAAGCATTGTGTAGGAAAACTTTTGTAAAACCATAAACCTTGTGTTTGTGTCTTGACTAGAGTTAGTCGAATTGTGAGCTTTGTAATAGAGTTATTACAAGTGAGTGAGGGATTAAGAGTTTTATTCCTATGTTACAATAGGTTGTAATCTTAAAGTTTCTCGGTTAGTGAAGTTGAAATCATATAAGTGTAGGTCGTGTTTTTTAATCTCGTGAGCTGGGAGTTTTTCACATACAACTCTGCTGTGTCATTTACTTATCTTGTTTGTTTGTTCTGTGGGAACTCATAGAGAACCCGGTTCTCTATACAACTTGGTGGACCCCAAGTCTCTATCAATTGGTATCAGATCAGGTTCTTTCTATCAGGCTAACACCTAGGAAAGATCCTCATGGTTGCTCCAACAAACTTTGAAGAAGCTCAATCTACCTACAGACCACCAATATTCAATAGCCAATACAACGGATGGTGGAAGACAAGGATGCATGATTTTATCATGGCTGAAGGTTCAGAGCTCTGGGATGTTATCAGAGATGGACCTTTCGTCCCTATGAAAACCACTGGCGAACCAGTAGTGAAAATTCCCAAGACAAGGAAGGAATACAACGAAGCTGATCGCAAAGCTATAGAGAAGAACTTTCGAGCAAAAAAGATTCTCATATATGGTATTGGACCAGACGAATATAATAGGATTTCTGCTTGTCAATCTGCCAAGGAGATCTTGGAAGCTCTACAAGCAGCATACAAAGGGACAACTCAAGTTAAGCAGTCGAAGATTGATATGCTCACCACTGAGTATGAACTCTTCATAATGAAAGATGATGAGTCCATTCAGGACATGCACACTCGATTCATCTCGATTATCAATGAGCTCCATTCTCTAGGAGAGATCATTCCAAGGAACAAACTTGTCAGGAAAATACTCAGTGTATTACCTAGTTCATTAAAGCAAAGTAAATGTTATCACAAAGGCCAAGTATCTGCAAAAGCTGACCATTGATGAACTCATTGGTAATCTGAAAACTTAAGAAATGAAGAAGAAGAAGGATCATGAAAGAAGAGAGCCCAAAAAGGAGAAGAACCTGGTCCTCAAGACAGACAACAATGACTCAAGTGATGAGGATGCTGATATGGCTTACCTGACAAAGCGGTTTCGGAAAATGTTTCGCAGGAATCGACGTATTCCAAAAAGGGGCAGCTCCAGCAAGCCAACAAGGTATGACTTATGTCTTAAATGTGGAAAGCCAGGACACTTTATTAAGGACTGACCTCTCCTCAAGCAAGACTGTCACGACAAAAAATCTATTAAAGGTTGTGATGGAGACTAACACCGCTGTCAGGCAAGCCAACAATGATTGATTAACTTGATTATTCATTTTAGTATTTTTAAATCAAAATTTTCCTTCGATTAAATAATCAGAAATAAAATTTACAAAGTAAATGGTGATAGTTTCCCATCTACAATACTGAACAACTCATATGTACCCCCAAAACCCGGTGTCAAAAGTGCATGAGCATCAACTAGGAAGTAAATAAAATACATAATTTGTCCGGAATACAAACTAGACAGGAAAAAAATAAATAACTCTGAAGGAGACTCTACTGACTGCGGATTGTAACATGAAATGCAGCCCGCGGCAAGTCCCCGCATCATCCGTGCCTCCACGACCAAAGGACCACCAGACTTAGAAGTACCTACACAAAGATATGCATCAAGTGTAGTATGAGTACGTACATAAACATGTACCCAGTAAGTATCTAGCCTAGCCCCGGAGGAGTAGTGACGAGGGAACGATATCGATACTCACTAGTGGTCCAATAATATCAAATACAGTAAGGAAGTGAACAAATATGAGGCAGAGTAAACAAATAAAATAAATAAGTATAAATATGTGGTACAATTCTCCTCGTTGCAATAACTTTAGCTCTCAATTAGCAATTTCCTCCTCAACTTGAGCACATACAAATATGTATAATGGACCTCACCAAATAGGTTGTTATAATTCGAGTTGGGGAAAAACTCATAGATACTCTCGCTTCTTGCCAAATATTACGCACGATTCAATGAGGATATTTTATAGAAATGCCGAGGCGTACGGTCCGATCCAACATAAATATTAAACTATGCACGACCGAGGATCAAACGGCACGAACCATAGTTGCATCTATTAAACAGCCGAGGCGAACGGCCCGCTCCCATGAGAGTGAGGTACAAAAATCCTGCCAAGGCGAACGACCCGATCCTATTAGAATAAGAAGCTTAAACGGTTCCCTGAACCCCACTCACGAATGAACATGTGAGTTATAACTTTTAATAAAAATTATTCGATGACGACACATGATGCGCGAGAAATCCGTAAGAGGAACACCATTATTTCGTGGAAAATATAAAACTCGCAAAAACACTACAATAGCAAGTCTATCACTCTACGCATGTCTAGTCTCAAGTCATAATGCGAAATAAAAGAATTAAACGAGCATGAATAATCCTTATAGTACAAGTACAACATGATGTGAACTTAAGTCTACCCTGACAATAACATGAATCTAACTACGTACGGAATCTCGTCACCTCGTGCGTACGTAGTCCCCACAACAAGTTGAACACATTAAATATATCACCAAGGGGTAATTTCCCCCACACAGAGTTAGACAGGAGACTTACCTCGCTCCAAAATTCCATAACCGGCTCCAAAGCCCTCTAACACCTAAAATCGATGCCCGTCGCTCCGAAACTAGTCAAACAACGTGCAAACCCATAAAAACATACTCTAATGCTCATAAAAAATCAATTTGGACAAATTCCCAACGCTGCTTGAAAAGTCGATAAAACCACCCTCGGGCCTACATGCCCAGATTTTGAAATTTTCGAAGATAAACTTTACCCATAACACCACGAACTCAAATATATGATTTATTCCAAATTTCATGGTCAAAATCCAAAAATATAAATTTCTAGGTTGACCTCAAAATTTCAAATTTCTACAAATTTTCATGCCTAAATCCATGTATAAACCTTGTATGTAACTCACATCTAGTAGAAATCACTTAGCTCATGCTTGATGATGAAAATGGCACTCCAAAATTGATCCAAAATCGGCTCCCATGAAAGAAGTGAAGTGAAAATGAGCCAAACCCCTGATTTAAAGAGAACACACTGCCCAACGTTCATCGTACCTACGATGAACTTACCGCTTCTTTGGCTCCGCAGGTGCGATCAAAATTTCGCTCCTGCAGTGCTCACTGCCCAGCCAAGAACTCGCACCTTCTTGCACATCTGCGCATTTTTATGCACCTACAGCAGTTGCCTCGCTCCTGCGCACTCATAGGTGCACCGCTACAGTCTGCTTCTGCGACTCCCCCAGCTCCAGTCCATTCTCTCTTCTGCAAGCAATTCGCCGCACCCGTGATCTCGCACCTGCGGCCAAAGTGCAGGTGCGATTACACCAGAAGCATTCAGCTTCAAAAATTCTTAAGTCCAAAAATCGCACCCGTTAACCATCCGGAATCCACCCTAGGCCCTCAGGGCCTTAACCAATTATACAAACACGTCTCAAAACATGAAATGAACCTGCTCGAGGCCTCAAATCACATAAAACAACACCGAAATCATGAATCACACCTCAATCTAAGCTGAATGAACTTTAGAACTTCAAACTTCTACATTCAATGCCGAAATCTGTCAAATCACGTCCGGTTGACCTCAAATTTTGCACACAAGTCACATTCGACATTTCAGACCTACTCCAACTTCCGGAATCGGAATCCAACCCCGAGATCAAAAAGTGCACTCCCAATCAAACTTTCCTAAAACCTTCAAATTCCAACTTTCCCCAAATGACCCCAAAATGACCTACAGACCTCCAAATCCACACCTGGATGCGCTCCTACGACCAGAATTACCATACGAAGCTATTCCTAGGCTCGGAATCCCAAGCGGACATTGATAACATTAAAATACACTTTCACCCCAAATTTATGAAATCCTTCCAAATGCCAACTTTCCACAATAGGCGCTGAAACGCTCCCAGGCCATCCAAAAAACCGATTCTGACATACGCCTTAGTCCAAAATCATCATACAAACCTGTTGGAACCTTCCAATCCCGATTCCGATGTTGTTTACTAAATCAAACCTTAGTCAATTCTTCCAACTTAAAGCTTCCGAAATGAGAATTTTCTTTCCAAATCGATTCCGAGTTTTTCGAAATTCAATTTCGACCACGCGTAAAACTCATAATATCTGAAGTGAAGCTTCTCAAGGCCTCAAACCGCCGAACGACGTGCTAGAGTTCAAAACAACCGGTCAGGTCGTTACATTCTCTCCCACTTAAACATATGTTCGTCATCGAACGTGCTAAGAAATGCTCTGGAGTTGTCCGAAATCATTGTTTAACACCTCGTTCACCTACCCGTGCTACCATAACCTAGTTGTGTACTTTAGCTCGAGCAAACCTGATCCTCCCTTTTATCTAGTCAAATAAGCCTTAAAGCCAAATTTCAACATCTGAAATTCTCTACCAGGTCTGTTTCCAACATACGAACCTCGTATCCATCACTACACGATGTACCAATACATGATTGTATACTCTTACCGAATTCACACCATACACCGCATTAATCACATGACCATAATGACATCCTCTGACAACAATAGTTGAAACCCCACGAATCTGGTGCCCACAACACACCTCATGAAGCACATAAGTCCCGTTTCAGCTCTTGCAATACTGCCACTACAGAAGAGATATGTAGAAACTCATAACCACCTGCCGAATCACAATTGATGGAGTCTCTACTCCCGACATGAATCATTACCTCATTATGGACTGGATATCGATATTTACTCTTTAATGTGCCTCACATAAATCTGATCGCACTGATCCCAGGTCCAATAATCTTGTCTCACCTAGTACAAGATGCTCAGGCAATAAGCCACCTCAGACACTTCCAAAAGTCTTATATAATGCCACAATGTGCCAACAAGCTACAAAATCGAATGTGATACATAAGGAAATGAACTCTAGAAGGAACTACTCAACCCACATAACTAATTTAAACAACCTAAAAGGTGTTATGAACATTCCTTAGAAAATAAGAAGCAAACACGCAATAATAGATATGGGAGATTTTACTCAACATCACACTATTGCGGCGTGCAACCCGATCCACATATGATACTGTTGCGGCGTGCAACCCGATCCAACCATGATACCTGTGGCGGCATGCCACCCGATCCAAACAACATACCCGTGACGACGTGCCACACAATCCACACATAATAATCTATAAGGAAATACTTACCGAGATAGAATGCTCATACCCGCGAAGTACTCGAATGTCGACCACAAGAACGCTAAATGCATAATACCATCCCTGGGGCGATAGATAGCGCCATATGCTGCAAAACTCAAGAACGACTAAGGTTCAATAAATGAACTGCATCTCGAGAGCTATCCTACTCATATAACACCGCAAATTACACGAGATCTTAACACGAGTGCGAATAATCCAACCGCCTCACAAACCCCATGGCCCAATAGAGACTACACGGAATGGCTGACGACAAAAATAACATCCAAGGCTCGGAGACCCCTCTGTAAACAATGCTAAGCTGAAATGAACACATCCGTCCTGATATAGAGACCACATTCACATTTAGATCTATCCACGGACCTCAAGCCGATTCTGACCGTACCGCACTAGGCTAATAACCTTTCAAGGATCCACACTAACCCTTCTTCCCATGACACACAAGAACAGCCGTCAATACGGAACAAACATCCACAATTTGCAACCAAATGAATAGATCTCCTTCCAAGCCTAAACTCTCACATTAGTGATAGTACCATAATCTCCATACTTGGTTTCAATCTCCAATCAATCAAGTAACTATATATCACACTTATACCATCTTCTTGTGGGATAGGCTCCCACGACCTTCCTTACCAGGTAACAAGTCTTCACACCCATACCACCGGTCATACTAATGATGTAAAGCGAATCGAGAATCCGCAAGTCAGTACACAAAGCCTCTTACACTTGACACCGATCTCTAGTGACGCTGAAGACAATACGAATTTACTCTAAACATCTAAATCCTTTTCTGCTCATCCGAGCTTGTGACATTCTTGTCAACACCAAACCAAAACCTTGATCCTCAACTTCCAAATTTCATGCCGCTCCTCGCATCTATCTCGCCAATACGCAAGAGCCCAAGAATTTCATCATCACTTATAGATCACTAATAGGATACACATTTCATCATATAGAAATCTTTCACTTTACTCGTTTCAGGAAAACCATTGCAATACGTGATTGAATTCTCATAACAGTAGAAAACACAATCCTCAAGTAATGGTCTAAGCCTCCGGGATCCATCTATACATGGCATGCTATAATACCCGAATGCCTCCAAATAAAATCAAGTACGGTGGCCGTCAAGCCTCGCACGTACCACCACATATCATATGTATAACTCAACATGCTGAAGGAACTGATCATTGCCACCATCATGCCAATTCAACCATTGTTAATCAATCTGACTTCTTCTAATTTACTCCAGAATTGTCTTAGGAATAATAATAGCTCCATTCAAAACATAACGAACCCAAATACACACTCATACTGAGTGACCTTATTTCATGAGACCACACTGTCTCAAAAACTACGAACCATCTCATACCCTCCTTGTGCACATATTCGCATCTTCAACTGATACACCCATTCTGATAATTCATCTATGAATTCGATGTTATTTTCTCCCGTTCCTCCAGTGCTACACCGTAGACTGAAGGTAACACAAAACACTCCAAGCCCCCTTTTCATAATCCACTACAAAAGCTCGATACTTAACCACATTACGGACTCAAAATCCTTAGGCACCGCACTTTAACCTTTGAATCCGCTAGGACCATTATTGAGAGTCGCCCACTCTGACTTGTTCCCAATTATGATCAAACTCCAAGGCCATGCTAGCACACGGACACCTTCTCAAAGAAGCACCCGACTGAATTCTTTTTCCCTTATACATTACTCCAATCAGAAGCAGAAACTCTGAGTCTTCTCAAAACTGAACATGAATTGATAAGGCCAAATATAGCATACATTCCCCAATTCTTTGCTCAAATTACCACTGGTGTTTTCTTCCCTTAGTCGTAATAACTCACCAGTATGTTGATAACCAGAAACCTCACAAGTAGACAGTTTTGCAATCTAGTCGTGAACGGTGGGGCTCTCCCACTTAGCTTGAAGATACAATTACATAACCCCTGGGACCCACCGAGATTCCTTCATCACCATTAACATCAGCCAAAATTCCAATCAATGATTTCTAAACTCGAAGCCCTGCTGCATCTAAAAAAATTTGTGGACCTAGTCACTGTCCACCATGAATTCCCAAATGGCTCCAAAGTTTCCTCAAGGCGTGTGGCCATCCTACCACAGAACCCATATGTTACTCTGCCACTCTCCCACTTTGGTTAAACCCTCACCTTTAAGCAACTCCTCTACTTCTGCTTTTCATACGTGACCTTCTAGCAGTTCAACCACCACAAAACACCTCCCACATGTCCTTCCTCATCCTTCATTGACCAATTTTTTCCTCAAATCCGAATCCATCTCTGTAACACTTGATCTAATAATTTGCCACCAACTCCAAGCCTACTAGAAGATCATCCTTCTCGAGCCATCAACATTAGAAATACCCATTTGATTTCGAAATTGCTACACTCCGCTATCTCTGACAACTGCTTCTCCGACACCATTTCACACTACCCCGCCCCGAAGGAAAATTGATGAAGACCACAACACCAATGAACCTTAACATGTTCAACAAGGATGATGACACCACATCATAATTGAGAATTCCACCACGCTCAAAAATACTAAGTCTCATTACTCCATTATCCCAAACCTAAACATTCATAGTCCGATTGCCTTTCCTCCACTGGAAATAAAATGTTGAGCCTCTGAATCATGCACTGAGTTAAACCTCCTTTCAGGTCATTCATTGCCTCGACGCCTAGACAGCATCCTACCATTACACAGACGTTGTGTGATAGCAATACATGAATCATCATAACAATCAATGCCAAATCTCAAAACCTTAGGTGATATTGATATTGAGCTGAAACGGAAGGACGACCTTCCGCAAGGCGACGATAATAGCCCAATCAAATACGCAGGTAGATACATCCTGCACCATATCTGTAGTACCTTGACAATTCCTCAATTTCCAATCTATAACAAGCGCTTCACGTCACATAAGATTGAATAGGAAAGAAATAAAGGCACGAGCCTCAAAAGAATCAAATCGCACGATGAGGAATCAAGAAAGGGAAGTGTTACTAACAGTACCGTAGCCTCCCAAAGATAAGTATAGACGTCTCCATACCGATCCGCAAGACTGTACTATACTTGCTGATGACTCATGAGACCTAAGTGAACCTAGTGCTCTGATACCTTGTTGTCACGACCCACAATTCATTAAAGGTCGTGATGGCGCCTAACGCCGCTGTCAGGTAAGCCAACAATAATTGATTAACTTGATTATTCATTTTGGTATTTTGAAATCAAAATTTTCCTTCAATTAATAATCAGAAATAAAATTTACAGAGTAAATGATGATAGTTTCCCATCTACAATACTGAACAACTCATATATACCCCCAAACCCGGTGTCACAAGTGCATGAGCATCAACTAGGAAGTAAATAAAATACAACATTTGTCCAAAATACAAATTAGACAGGAAAAATTCAAATAACTTTGATGGAGACTCTACTGGTTGCGGATCATAACCAAAAATGCAGCTCACGGCAAGTTCCCGCATCATTCGTGCCTCCGCGTAAGGAGGTGAACAAATATGAGACAGAGTAAACAAATAAAATAAATAAGTGTAAATATGTGGTACAATTTTCCTCACTACAATAAAATTAAGCTCTCAATTAGCAATTTCCTCCTTAACCTGAGCACATATAAATATGTTTAATGGACCTCGCCAAATAGGTTGTTATAATTCGAGTCGGGGAAAAACTCATAGATAGCCTGGATTCTTGCCAAATATTACGCACGATTCCATGAGGATATTTTATAGAAATGCCGAGGAATACGGACCGATCCAACATAAATATTAAACTGTGCACGGCTGAGGATCGAACGACACGAACCATAGATGCATCTATTAAACAGCCAAGGCGAACGGCCCGCTCCCATAAGAGTGAGGTACATAAATCCTACCGAGGCGAAGGACCCGATCCCAATAGAATAAGAAGCTTAAACGGGCCCTTGACCCCCACTCACGAATGAACGTGTGAGTTATAATTTTTAATGAAAATTATTCGATGAAAACACATGACGCGCGAGAAATCCGTAAGAGGAACATCATTATTTCGTGGTCATAATGCTAAATAAAAGAATTAAAAGAGCATGAATAGTCCCTATAGTACAAGTACAACATGATGTGAACCTAAGTCTACCCGGACAATAACATGAATCTAACTACGTATGGACTCTCATCACCTCGTGCATACGTAGTCCCCACAACAAGTTGAACACATAAAATATATCACCAAGGGGTAATTTCCCCCACATAGAGTTAGAGAGGAGAATTACCTCGTTCCGAAATTCCATAACCGGCTCCAAAGCCTTCTAACACCTAAAATCTATGCCCGTCGCTCCAAAACTAGTCAAAAAATGTGCAAACCCATAAAAATATACTCTTATGGTCATAACAAATCAATTTGGACAAATTCCCGACCCTGCTTGAAAAGGCGATAAAACCATCCTCGAGCCTACGTGCCCGAATTTCGAAAATTTTTGAAGATAAACTTTACCCATAACACGAACTCAAATATATGATTTATTCCAAATTTCATGTCCAATTTCATGGTCAAAATCCAAAAATATAATTTCTAGGTTTTTCTTCAAAATTCCAAATTTCTACAAATTTTCATGCCTAAATCCATGTATAAACCTTGTATGTAGCTCACATCTAGTAGAAATCACTGACCTCATGCTTGATGATGAAAATGGCACTCCAAAATTTCTCCAAAATCGGCTCCCATGGAAGAAGTGAAGTGAAAATGATCCCAACCCCCGATTTAAAGAGAACACACTGCCCAACCTTCATCGCACTTGTGGTGACCTGACTGCTTCTGCGGCTCCGCAGGTGCGATCAAAATTCCGCTCCTGCGATCCTTAATGCCCAGCCAAGAAATCGCACATGTGGAAGACTTTTTGCCTCTGCGGGCATCGCAGGTGTGACCTGCTCTCGTGCATCTGCGCATTTTTACGCACCTGCGGCAGTTGCCTCGCTCCTGCGCACTCGCAGGTGCGGTGCTCCAGTCCGCTTCTGCGACTCCCCCAGCTCCAGTCCATTCTCGCTTCTACGAGAAATTCACCGCACCCACAATCTCGCACTTGCAGCCAAAGTCACGCAGGGTGCGATACTAGAAGCATTGAGCTTCAGAAATTCTTAAGTCCAAAAGTCGCACCCATTAACCATTCGAAATCCATCCGAGGCCCTTGGGGCCTTAACCAATTATACCAAAACGTCCCAAAACATGAAAACAACCTGCTCGAGGCCTCAAATCACATCAAATAACACCGAAATCACGAATCGCACCTCAATTCATGCTTAATGAACTTTAGAACTTCAAACTTCTACATTCGATGCCGAAACCTATCAAATCACGTTCGATTGACCTCAAATTTTGCGCACAAGCCACATTCGACATTTCAGACTTACTCTAACTTTTAGAATTGAAATCTGGCCCCGAGATAAAAAAGTCCACTCCCGGTCAAACTTCCCAAAAACCTTCAAATTCCAACTTTTGCCAAATGACCCCAAAATGACCTACGGACCTCCAAATCCATACCCGGATGTGCTCCTATGACCAGAATCACCATACGAAGCTATTCCTAAGCTTGGAATCCCAAACAGACATCGATAACATTAAAATGCACTTTCACCCCAAAATTATGAAATTGTTTCAGATGCCAACTTTCCACAGTAGGCGCCGAAACGCTCCCGGACCATCCAAAAATCCAATCCGAACATACGCCCAAGTCCAAAATCATCATACAAACCTGTTGGAACCTTCCAATTTCTATTCCGAGGTTGTTTACTCAAAAATCAAACCTTAGTCAATTCTTCCAACTTAAAGCTTCTAAAATGAGAATGTTCTTTTCAAATCAATTTCGAACTTCCCGAAATGCAATTTCGATCATGTGTACAAGTCATAATACCTGAAGTGAAGCTACTTAAGGCCTCAAACTTCCGAAGAAGGCGCTAGAGCTCAAAACGACTGGTCGGGTCATTACAAAGACCAGTACAAGCACAACATAGACAAAGAAGCAAAGAGGAACCTGGTTCCTAACAAAAGATTCAAGAGAAAAGAAGCCGCTAAAAATGTTGTGAAACAAGCTCTTGCTGCATAGGGAGATTCTTCTAGAGAATCTGGAGAAGATGATGCACAAGATGATACCTCCATGATGGCACTTGAAAGTGAATCAGCTGAATATGACTCTTTCTTTACCCTGATGGCAAAATCTGATGATGAGGTAAACTTTCTTGGCGTTCAAAGAAATATTAAGTCTTACTCTCAGAAAAAGTTATATCTTTGGCAAATGTTTCAATTGATGCTTATCATAATCTTATACATGATAAAACTACTTTAACTATGGAACTAGGAGAGGTAGAAAATGAGATAGATGATCTGATAATTGTAGTGGCTGACCTAAAAGAAACCATTGAGGATTTAAGTAAAGAAAAGAATATTCTGATTAAAAAATTGAAGATGTAGAAAATGAGGGAGATGACTTGTTGATAGTAGACAATAAGGGAATTAAAAATAGGAAACATTTCTGGGATTATCCAAAAGGGAAAAGCAGTTGCAAATGAGGCACACATTAAGCTTGAAAATGAACTCGAATATATGAAATCTAGTTTATGTGCTGAACTTGAAAGGAATAGACAACTTCAAGAAAATCTAGGCAGAGTCAAAAATGACCTAGAAAAATCTCTAAAGTGGACTTGGTCCTCTAGTACAATCAATGGCACGTATGCAAACAAGGGTGAGAACAGGTAGGGAGTCGGATTCGAAAAGGAAAAGACTCCCCACAATCCACATAGCAAGTATGTTATTGTCCCTGACAACTGGCTTTGCACTCACTATGGCAACACCAGACACTTTAAAGAAAACTCCAAGGATAGAATTCAGTCCCAATAGAAAAACAAGGTGTTTGTTGAAAAGGTAACTGCTGCTAAGAAACCCGGTCCCTCTGTTAAAAACGTGTATTGCCTTCCTGGAAAAAAAGAGGTATTTCACCATTTTCCTCACTACAAGGGACCCCAACTTGTTTGGGATCCTAAGCCTAATCATTGATTCTTTTGTGGAGGAATAAGTGAAGAGAAGAAGCCAAAAATGGTACATGGATAGTGGTTGTTCCAAGCACATTACTGGAAACATCTATGATTTTCTTTCACTCAAAGCCCTGCAAGGAGGGACTGTGTCCTTTGGCAATGGCGAAAAGGGATACATTATGGGAGTAGGAAGAATTGGGAAGACACTCACCCACTTAGTTGAAAGTATGTATTATATGAATGGCTTGAAATATAGCCTACTGAGCATTTCTCAAATCTACGATAAAGGAAACAAAGTGGAATTTGTGTCAAAAATCTGCATAGTCACAAATCTTGTGACTAGTGAAGTGGTCTTGATGGCAAAAAAAAAATACAAAAACATTTATGTTGATGATTTCGAGTCCTTGAAAAATGGGGATCTCACATATCTGAGTGATGTTGATGATGATGCTGAACTATGGCACAGAAGATTGGGTCATGCAATCTTTACGTTGCTAAACAAATTGGTCAAGAAGGACCCGGTTTGTGTCCTGTCTAAGTCAAGCTTCAAAGATCATAAGGTGTGTGATGCATGTGTAAAAAGAAATCAAGTCAGGTCCTCCTTTAAGCCCAAAAAGGAAGTTAGCACCTCAAGGCCACTTGATCTCCTCCATATGGATCTGTGTTGACCTATGAGGGTTCCAAGTAGAGGAGGGAAGAAGTACATTTTTGTTATAGTGGATGATTATTCTAGATTCACCTAGACCTTGAAACGTTTCCAGTATTTCCTGATTTTGTGAAAAATATTCGAGTGAAAATGATCCATAACATTAGATCACGGTACAAAGTTCGATAATGCAAAACTCGACGAATTATGTGCTAAAAATGGCATAAGTCATAATTTTTCAGCTCCAAGAACACCTCAATAAAATGGTGTTGTGGAGAGGAAAAATACGACTCTTAAAGACATGTGAATGACAATGTTGATTGACTGTGGCGTTGCAAAAAGTTTGTGGGCAAAAATAGTTAACACTGCAAACTACTTGGTGAACAGGTGCATGATTAGGTCCCTCCTAAACAAAACCCCGTACGAAATGCTGAAACCCAAGATAACACATTTAAAGACATTTGGCTGCAAATATTTTGTCCCCAATAATGGTAAGTAATCACTTGGAAAATTTGATGCCAAAAGTGATGAAGGAATCTTTATTGGCTATTCATCACAAAGGAAAGCCTACAAAAGTCTACCACAAAGAACTCAATGTGTTAAGGAAGGCATACATGTGATATTTGATGAATCACACCACCTTTATGGGAAAGCTTCACATGATAAGATTGCTCAAGAAAGAGAGTGGTCAACGGTTCCTGGTGAAGTCATTGATATGGAAAAAGGAAAGGCTAGCATGATGAGTCACGTCAAGGAATCAAATTACGATGGTGCAATTGTATCTCTAACTGATGCAGATAAACCTGGTCCCTCAATCATAACTTCTGAAGCCGAGAACAGAGTTGTTGATATTGTGCAAGGAACCTCAGATGCTGAGATGGGAAGTGGGACTCGTGTCAATAATGGATCACATTCAGAAGAACCTGGATTCTCTCACAATGGGATTCAGGTGTCCAACTGGAAGCACAAAAGTTCACATCCTCTACAAAATATGATCACTCCTCTTGACTCAGGGACTCAAACTAGATCAAAGTCAAGAAACTCACTTGCCTTCTCAGCCTTTCTCTCTCAAATTGAGCCTAAAAACATCAAGGTAGCATTGAAAGATGCTGACTGGATTACTGTTATGCAAGATGAATTCCATCAATTTGAGAGGAACAACGTGTGGCACATGGTTCCTCGACCTACTAACAGAACTATTATAAGAACTAGGTGGGTATTCAGAAACAAACTTGATGAGTTTGGAAACACAACAAGGAACAAGGCAATATTAATAGTTCAAGGCTACAATCAAGATGAAGGGATTGACTATGATGAAACTTTTTTCCCCCGTTGCTCAAATGGAAGTTATCAGAATCCTCATTGCCTTTGAATCTCATATGGAATTCAAATTGTTCCAAATAGATGTCAAAAGTGCATTTCTGAATGGATATCTAAAAGAAGAAGTCTTCGTCAAACAACCACCTGGCTTCAAATGTCATGATCATCCTCAACATGTATTCAAACTTGACAAGGCTTTATATGGGATAAAGCAGGCTCCTCGTGCATGTATGAAAGGTTGTCCAAATTCCTTCTAGAAAATGGCTTTACAAGAGGAAAAATCGACAACACCCAATTTCTGAAAAAACGGGGGAGGAACCTGCTCATTGTGAAAGTATATGTTGATGACATCATCTTTGGTGCAACAAAATATTCTCTGTGTGAAGAGTTTGCAAAGCTCATGGGACGTGAGTTTGAAATGAGCATGATGGCGAAATTGAATTTCTTCTTGGGTCTGCAAGTTAAGCAAACTCCTAAGGGAATAATGATAAGTCACAAGAAGTACATCAAAGAGCTTCTAAATAGGCTTGAGATGGAAAGTCAAAGATAATTGATACTCCTATTGCCACTGCCACTCATCTGGACATGGATGAACCTGGTTCTCCTGTCAATGAGACCATGTACAGAGGTATCATTGGGCCACTCTTGTATCTCATAACAAGTAGACTAGATATTGTATTCAGCGTAGGATTATGTTCTAGGCTTCAATCTAATATAAAGGAATCTCATATAAATGCCGCCAAGAGAATTCTAAGGTATCTCAAAGGAGTGGGACATGGTTCTCTACTACCCTTAAGGAGACAACTTCGACTTTATTAGGTAGCCGACGATGATTATGTTGGTTATCTAGTGGACAGAAAAGGCACTTTTGGTATGGCACATTTTCTGAGATTGTGTCTAATTTCAGAGGGTGCGAGGAAACAAAACTCAGTGGCTCTTTCATTTGCAGAATTTGAGTATGTGGCAACTGCCTCTTGTTGTGGATCAAGCAGCAGTTGGAGGACTTTGGTGTATTTTCTGATTGTGTGCCATTAATTTGTGACATCACCAGTTTTCTCAACAAGGCAAAGAATCTAGTTTAGCATAAAAGAATAAAGCACATTGATGTGCAACATCATTTTCTCTGAGATAATGTTGAAAAGGGGCTTATTTGCATGAAGTTTTGCAGTACAGAAGACCAAATTGCAGATATCTTTACCAAAGCACTGAGCAAAGAGTACTTAAAAAAGAATCGACTGGCACTTGGGTTGATAAAATCAAGCTGAGCACCTGGTCCCTCACTGATTGGCTATGAAAGACATGAACAGGTAAAACAACTAAAAAGTGTTTTCTGGCAAGTTCTAACTCATTTCTATACCGTTACAGGTAGACAGGTAGACACGCATGGCAATTACAGAGCAAACAAGAAGCTGGTGGTATTGCATTTTGGTAAAAGGATGAGGCTCACATTTACAAAACTTGTGAGGGAAACTAGTTCCCTTGACACATGTTAGTAGTTCCTTTGTACTCTCATTCACAACTTTTTAACGGTTGAGAAAGTTCCACGCCATTAAAATGTCATTTTCTCCTCCTTCCTTCTTTAGAATCCAAATGTCATACCCGTTACTAAATGACCTGCCTATTCAGAAAAAAAAACACCCGTTGTAAAGGGTCCCTCACCATCTTTAAATAAATACAAACGATGTCTTTTTCATCACTTTTCACATCAAAAGCCAGAAATTCCCATTTTCTCTCAAGAACCAAAATACTCTTTTTCTTTCATTTTCACTACAAATCTCCACCATGCCTGAGAATCTAGAAGCCTCAAGTTTTCCTAGTGTAGTCCCCGTGTGTCTTCCTCTCACGAAGCACATGGGATAGAGTCTGAGTCTCCTATGTCACCCAATCAAAACCCTACACAAGACCCTCAACCCGCTGCTACTTCCTCTCTAACCCATTTGAGTTCTAGTTCTCACCAGAGTCGCAAGCCTCAAAACCCCAAAAGGTTTGTTGCTGAGACCTCACCTTCTACCTTGCTGGAAAAAATGGGAGAGGGAAAGACAGTGGATGGTGACGATTGTAAGGAAGTCTCCAGTTTGATGGCTGAAGAGAGTGTTGAATCCCAACAGGCTGTGGTCCGTATCAGTGACGGTTCATCAGCGACCAGTCCAAGCTTTAATTTGAACGTTACCAACCACTCAAGTAATATTCCTCATGTGTCTATTGAATCTACTTTGGGGGTAAATGAATAGGAAGCTATTGAGAATATGCTGTTAATCATTGAGGGAGTTTTGGTTGGTGATCGTGAGGATGTTAATGAGACGGTTGGATATCAGGGGGAAGTTCAAGGTCATCTGGAAGAGAGTAGGGAACTGGTGCCTCTTGAAAGTCTAGCACCTGATAGTACTACTGGGGAAACTAACAAGGGACATGTTCCCTCTGCTCCTACTTGGGACGAAACTCCTTGCTCTACAAAAGAGCACTAGGTCAATACTGATCATGCTCCCTCTCCTCACTTCAATGTTGAGCCATTAAACTTTGTCATTCCTGAGATGAAATCTCTATCTGAAGAGGAAAATAGTGAGGAAGACTGATGATATTCCTGTAGCAATCTTCATTGCTGCTCGAAGTGGAAAAGGAGGTCCCAATGCACCTACTCTTAAAAGACTCACTACTAGGTTGTAAAGGAAGGAGGCCCTTGAGTCTGTCCTGAATAAAAACAATGAAGAGAAGAAACAGAAGAGGTTAGTGAAAGTGGGAAAGTTTGTGAATAAAAAGATAGTTCCTCCAATACTCATTGTTGATGTTGATAAAGAGGTGAATGAGGAACATGGTTCCTAAATTCGTAAGTCCTCTAAGAAACCTACAGTTCCAAGACATAGGAGAGAGTCATTTGTGAAAATGATGGAAGTTAGCAATGTTGAGGTAGAAGAGTCTGGTGAGAAGGTGCTTAAAAAGTCTGGTGAAAAAGTAATCTAGGAAATTGTCTGAGAAATCTGCAGGGAAAGGGAAAAGTGTGAGAAAGTCTGTGAAAAGGAAGGTTGGTGTCAATGAAGAACCAGGTTCCTTTAAAAATTCCAAGGTGGGTGTGGCCAAGGGTATAGGAAGAGAAAACTTGAGGATCAGAAAGTGATGTTGGGCAGAACATTTGCTCCTGATATTCTGCACCTGACAGGGATGCGCCAGCTGGTTGATATATGTGAATTTCAACAATGGACACATTTGTTCACCAATGAGAGCCCTAGGTGTATGAGGGAGAGGTGCGCAGTTTCTATGCATATATGTTCATGATAGAAGATGACAACATCTTCCTCAAGGTGAATGGTTTCAACTTTGTGATGGATGAGGCTGTGTTGGGAACAATTCTGGGAGTGCCTAATGGCGGAATATCATCCATTGAGGGAACTTGTACTTCAAACTACCAAAATGCCATTTTGAAGGATGATGTAGTACAACAAGGGAAACAGATACACAAGAAGGACCTCCTTCCAGTGTACCAACTGTTGTTTGAGATGGTGAACAAGATTTTGCTCCCACACGCAGAAAGGTGTTCCATTACGTCATGAGCAGACATGTTCCTCATGGAAGCACTAGATGCCTACTCCACTATCAATCTGCTGGGTATCATGATTGAGCACATGAAGAAAGTGACAGATTTTAAGGATGATAATCATGGGTTTCCATACGGATTCTTACTCACATAGAGTATTTAACTTGTTCAAAGTCCCTTTTGGAAAAGCCACAGTGGGTAATCGCGAGCAAAACTTCTCCAAAACCACCTTAGAAGAGTGTAAGTGCATTGATAAGAAAGGAGGGGTTGGAAGCAATTCCTCTATCTGTCAACTGATTGAGACTAAGAATGCTACCAATGAAGAGATAAGGAAGTTGAGGCGCGGATGTTATTCTTGAGGGACAACTTAGTCAGGCCCAGGAGGCACCAGGTTCCAGCAGTATACACGGCGTAGAAGTTGCCCATCTAACCAAGGAAAGAGTTGATCGTAGGAAACAAGTCGGGGACCTGAAGGAGAGGCTGCTAAGGGTCAGAAAATGCTCGAATGTATATCCTCCTGTATACGGCTAAAATCGGAGAGCCCAATTTTACGGTCATTTCGACGCTTACAAGGCTCGAAGGCCTGAGTTTTGGTATCAAGGGACATATCAAGGGTCTTTGACCTCAGGGAAATACATATCGAGGGTCTTTGACCTCGAGGCAATTCATATCAGAGGTCCTCGACCTCGAGGCCGTACATATTGAAGGTCAACATGTAAAGGCGGGAAATCCCAAGGGGCACATGTTTAAAGATGACAAAATACACAAAATAGTACAAGCTCGTACCGTGGCATTAAATGGATGTACCAACCATATCTCCTTGCATTAATTACACATGTACTATGTTGGGATTCCCCCTCATATATAAAGGGGACCCTTGTCACTTTGTAACATGGATGATATTCAATACAAGAACAAGAACATCCCCTGCTCTCTAACAAAAACATTCTCTACAATTGCTTGATTAGTTTATTGCTTCTCATTTATTGTGTTCTTGAATTATTCTTCATTTATTACTCATTGTTGATGATAAATAGGCCATTCTTAAGGCTTTCAACACTGTTACGTTGTCATCGATAGCCGTTAGTCAAGCTCTTGAAGCTCGACCTTGGGGACTTTCCGACCACCCTCGAGATTGGTCTCTTTGATACCTGGTTTGCGTAATCTAGTTCCTTTCGCTCTTATTTCATTTTTTTTGCTTCATACTCAGCATCCACTGCCTAAGCAACCAATATTAAAATAGATCACATATTTTTAAAACCACATAATCAAGTATAATTGTAATTATATTTTTCAAGGTAAATAGTTTGGCACCCACTGTGGGGCGAAAAATAATAGTGATTGTTTTAGTGCTGGTTTTCTAAAAACACAGGTTATTATTCACAGTTTTTATTGTCCAAGAATCTGCAATTTCAGGTCAGAAAATGTCCAACTCAGTAAACGCACATGAAAACAACGATCCTGAGGATCACGGACCGCAAGAACCCGTGCTCAAACGGGCCAAAGTGTCCACCGCCACGAAAGAACGAACTCAAAGGTGTGTACTTAAAGGAACTATTGTGTTCAGAGAGGAATATGTCGAAGCCTTGTCCCAACCACATAACGATGCGCTGGTAATTTCTTTCCTCTTGAATAGCATTCAAATTAAGCGTGTGCTCGTGGATCCAGGTAGCTCAGCCAATATAATCAGATTCGGGGCAGTGTAGCAGCTCAAGCTGCTTAACCAAATCGTACTCGATTCCAATGCCCTCATAGGGTTTAACATGGAGAGAGAAACGACGAAGGGGGAGATCATCCTCCCAGTCGACGTGTCCGGTACGATTCGGGGCACCAGTTTTTATGTCATCGAGAAGGACACGAGATAAAACGCCCTGCTTGGAAGGATATGGGTACACAGCATCAGGGCGGTACCGTCGACTCTCCACCAGATGTTAAAATTCCCAACCACAGATGGCAGAAAAATAGTGTATGGTGAGCAACATGCGACAAAGGAAATGTTCACAGTACACGATGTGGCGTCAGAGCCCATATATTCCACCTCGGAAGGGTCGGAATATAAACAGGTCCCCTAGGATGACAAGGAATACTTCCTCACCCCTCGAACCTTTGTTTCCCCCAAAGAATCGGATGCAACAAAATCAATAGTCGAAGAACTGGAACAAGCCATTTTGATGAAACACCTACCGGATCGAAAGGTATACCTGGGAACGGGATTAACCCCTGAACTCAGGAAAGAACTCATTTAATTTCTTATTGACAACATTGATTTGTTTTCTTGGTCCCACTTAGATATGACAGGGATCTCCCCGGAAATAACCACCCATCGACTAAGCGTCAAACCCAGGTTTAAATTGGTGAAGAAAAAAAGAAGGCCTCAGCCCGAGGTAAAGCATGCGTTCGTCAAAGACGAGGTAACAAAACTCCTCAAAATAGGGTCCATCAGGGAAGTAAAGTATCCCGAGTGATTGGCCAATTTAGTAGTGGTTCCCAAAAAAGGGAACAAATTAAGAATGTGCGTAGATTATAAGGACTTAAATAAAGCATGCCCTAAAGATTCATTCCCACTACCCAACATCGATCGATTGATTGATGCCACGGCCGGCCATGAGACTCTCACCTTTCTCAATGGCTACTCTGGGTATAATCAGATTCAAATGAATCCCGAGGACAAGGAAAAGACTTTGTTCATCACAAAGTATGGAACATAATGCTACAATGTAATGCCCTTCGGGCTAAAAATGGACGGGCCACGTACCAGTGCCTAGTTAATAAGATATTCGAACATAAATAGACAAATCCATGGAAGTTTACATTGATGACATGCTGGTTAAGTCTCTGCGCGCAGAAGACCATTTGGCTCATTTGCAGGAAACTATCGACATCCTTAGAAGTTACAACATGAAGCTCAACCCTGACAAATGCACCTTCGGCGTAGGTTCAGGAAAATTTTTAGGCTTTATGATATCAAACAGGGGGATTGAAATCAACCCCGACAAAATCAAGGCCATCGAAGAAATCACAGTGGTAAACAACGTAAAGGCCGTACAGAGATTGATCGGGCGGATAACGGCACTGGGATGATTCATCTCGAGGTCATCAGATCGGAGCCATCACTCTTTCTCTCTAATCAAAAAGAAAAACAACTTCGAGTGGACTCCGGAGTTTCAGCACGCCTTCGAGGAATTAAAACGGTATCTCTCAATCCCGTCTTTGCTCCACACCCCAAAAAAGGATGAGCAAGGTACGCAATTCTCTGTCTTAGCAGTATCCGAGGTAGCGGTAAGTGGCGTATTGGTTCGAGATGAGCAAGGTAAACAATTCTCTGTCTACTATGTAAGTCGAACCCTGGGAGATGCTGAAACCAGGTATCAACACTTAGAAAAATTGGCTCTTGCATTAATAAGTGCATCTCGAAAATTGAAAACTTATTTTCAAAGCCACCATATATGTGTTTTAACAACATATCCTCTTCGAAATATATTGCATAAATATGAATTGTCGGACCGACGGACCAAATGAGCCATCAAGCTCGGGGGGTACGATATTGAATATCAACCCCAAACGACTATCAAGTCCCAAATTCTGGCGGACTTCGTGGCCGAATTTACGCCCTCCTTCGTGCCCGAGGTAGAAAAAGAACTTCAACTAAAAACGCCCGCATCATCGGGGGTATGGACCTTATTCACCGACGGTGCTTCGAATGTGAGAGGATTCGGGCTCGGCATATTTCTGAAGCCACCTGCAGGCATGATTAGACAATCTATAAAAACTGCAAAGTTGACTAACAACGAAGCCGAGTATGAGGCTATGATTGAAGGTCTCGAATTAGCCAAAGGCCTGGGAGCAGAACACGTCGAAGCCAAATGTGATTCCCTTCTGGTAGTAAACCAGGAAAATGGGAGCTTCGAGGTTCGAGAGGATAGGATGCAACGGTACCTAGACAAACTTCAAATCACTTTGCATCATTTCAAAGAATAGACTCTGGTCCACATACCTCGGGAGCAGAAATGCGAGGCCGATGCACTCACAAACCTCGGGTCATCCGTTGAAGAAGATGACATACTCCACGGGGTTGTTGCTCAGCTATTCAAATTGGTGATCAAAGAAGGCCATGCCGAAATCAACTCCACCAGCCTGACATGGGATTGGAGAAAAAAGTACATCGATTATTTTGTAAGTGGGAAGCTGCCCACAGATACAAAAGAATCAAGGGCCCTTCGGACTAGAGCAGCCCGATTTTTACTCGACGAGAATGGAGCTCTATACAGGAGAACCTTCGATGGCCCCCTGGCAGTATGCTTGGGACAAGGAGACACTGATTACGTGCTCCGAGAAATCCACGCACCTGCGGAAATCAATCTGGTGCCGATTCTTTAATTCAAAAGGTAATCAGAGCAGGTTACTACTGGGACAACATGGAAAGGGACATCAAAGAGTTCGTCTGAAAATGCGACAAATGTCAAAGATTTGCACCAATGATCCACCAAACCGGTGAACAACTACATTCAGTCTTATCACCATGACCATTCATGAAATGGGGAATGGACATAGTCGGCCCCCTACCAACGGCACCAGGTAAAGAAAGATTTATTCTGTTTATGACTGACTATTTATCAAAATGGGTGGAAGCACAGGCCTATGAAAAGATAAGAGAAAAAGAATTCATCGACTTCATATGGGATCACATCATGTGCCAATTTGGGATCCCCTCCGAGATAACGTGTGATAATGGGAAGCAGTTCATTGGAGGCAAAATAATAAAGTTTCTCGAGGATCACAAAATCAAAAGAATACTATCGATGCCTTACCACCCGTGTGCAAATGGTCAAGTCGAATCCACAAATAAGACCATCATTCGAAACTTGAAAGAGAAGTTAGAAAATGTGAAGGGAAAATGGAGAGAAACGCTGCCCGAAGTACTATGGGCATATTGGACAACCTCTAAATCAAGCATAGGAGAGACACCGTTCTCTTTGGTGTACGTGTCCGAGGCTTTGATATCGGTCGAGGTCGGAGAGCCAAGCGCCAGATTTCAACATGCCACCAAAGACTCAAACAATGAGGCCATGACTACGGCCCTCAAACTATTAGACGAGAAGCGAAAAGCTTCATTGGTCCGGACGGCTGCCCAAAACCAAAGAATCGAAATATACTACAACCGAAGAGAAAACTTCCGACATTTCGAAACCGGGAACTTAGTCCTATGGAAAGTCACCCAAAGAACTCGAAACCCTAATGAAGGGAAGCTAGGCTGGGTAGGACCGTACCGCATCCTCAGAGTAATCGGCAAAGGATCCTACAAGCTCGGCATCATGGAAGGCGAGCAACTTCCAAACGATTGGAACATATAGATGATCAAGCGCTATTATTGCTAAGGTACAATCCTCTCCCTCTTTCCATCAAGTTTTTACAATAACCAAATGCGGAAGTATGCGATTAAAAGGAATCAAAAAACCACCCAGCTCGAAGGCCTTAGGTTTTAAAACATGCGCTGTGCTCTTTTTCCCTCGCGTCGGATTTTGTCCCAAAATGGGTTTTACCGGTGAGGTTTTTAACGAGGCAACATCCATATGCTACCTGTCACACCTCCCTTTTCACCGGTAAGGGTAATAAGAGAG